>SZWC01020210.1:2500-37153 GCA_023375785.1 Penium margaritaceum
GTACCCCCCCCCCTTCAATTTCGGAACATTCCAATTGGTGCGTTTGTTCAGAGACTGAGGGGTAGGTGGGTAGAGAATAGCATTCTTTTAAGGTTTGCGAGGAAGAGCCGTGGGACCGGTGCCTTTCCTCTCATCCTCACACCGTAGGTCGAAAATAGACCACGGTTTTTACGGTATCCCCCCCCACTGCCCCACTCGTCGCTCGCGGTCAAGCAGTCAAGCACTCGAGTCAATGAGTCAATCAGCACTGTCCGTGCGCGTGCGATTGGTCACTTGTTCGTGCGCTGCCCTGTTTTGTAGCGTGGACCGAGCCGCATCAGGTGCGGATGAGTCCCATGCGATCGCACAGTTCCAGGTGTTGTTTTGCATCGAGTGACTTGGTGAGGATGTCTGCTTCCTGTCGTTTGGTGTCAACATACACCATCTCAACTTCTCCTTCAGCAACTGCATCACGAACATAGTGGAATTGACGCTTCACATGCTTGGTTCTATCATGCAGCACAGGGTCGTCAGCAAGTGCAATAGCGCTCTGATTGTCACAGAAAATAGTTGTCAGTTCCAGCTGATCAAAACCGAGTTCAGCAAGTAGCATGCGGAGCCACACGGCTTCGCGTGTGCACTCGCTTTGGGCAATGTATTCAGCCTCAGTTGAGGAGAGTGCCACAACGGTTTGTTTCTTGGATCGCCAAGATACGGGTCCGCCATTGATTTTGAAGACATAGCCTGATGTAGACTTGCTGTTGCTTTGATCATCGGAGAGGTCAGCATCACAAAATCCTGTGAGAAGCGGGCCTGAGGTTTTTGTGTACCGAATGGCCATGGTGGTGGTGCTGCGTAGATAGCGGATGCATCGTTTTGCTGCGATGAGGTGATCCTTGGTAGGAGCCTTGCACCCCTGGCTGAGAATGCCCACTGCATAGGACAGGTCGGGATGAGTGCCGACCGATGCGTACATCAAGGAGCCCACCATGCTAGGATAAACCTTTGCCTCGGCAGGCGAGGCGAGCATGTCAGCTGTGGGTGGCTTGGTAAGACCATGGTTGGGAACCAAAAGGGTGGAGATGGCCGGAGCTTGCCCAAGATGAAATTTGTCGGCCATGCGCTGAACATAGGAGTCCTGGGACAGGAGAACCTGTGGCTGAAACATGTCGTGGTGGACCTGGATTCCAAGGTAGTAGGTAAGCTGGCCCATGTCTTGCATTTCAAAAGTGAGAGCAAGCTGTTGCTTGAAGGTGGTGATGATCTGGAGTGAAGGACCAAAAATGATAAGGAAGTCCACGTACAGAATCACACCAAGCGTTGCAGGACCGTGACGAAAGTAGACAGAGTGATCTGAGTGCAGGCGCTGCAGCTCCTGGGACAAAAAGAAGTCGTGGATCTTTTTGTTCCACTAGCGAGGAGCCTGTTTGAGACCATAGAGGGATTTGTTTAGCAGGCATACCAGATGTTCCCCCCCCTGCTCAACGAAGCCCTCGGGCTGTGTCATGTACACAGTTTCTTCCAAGTCACCATTCAGAAAAGCGGACTTAACGTCCATCTGATGAAGGTGCCAGCTGTTGGATGCAGCAAGGGCCAAGATCACGCGGATAGAGGAATACTTTGCAACAGGAGCGAAGGTGTCACTGTAGTTTACACCATGAATTTGACTGAAGCCACGAGCCACAAGTCTGGCCTTGTACATACAGGGATCGCCGTTGGCGTCAAGCTTGGTTTTGAAGACCCACTTGCAGGTGACCACGGGGGCGTTAGCAGGCCGTGGAACAAGGGTCCAGGTCTGCTGCTTCTTGAGCTGCTCAAATTCTTCCACTGCAGCTGCATGCCAGTGAGCTCCTTCAGGTCTGAGCATGGCATCCTTGTAACTCACAGGATCAACAATTTGAGTCACAAACGCAATGTCAGAGTCGGCGTCGTCAGAAATTTCATCACTGAGGAGGACAATAGATGCATTGCATTGAGCGATGCGTCCTGACCGGCGAGGTGGAGCTACAGGAACTGGGACAGGTGGTAATGATTGATGTCGGAGAAGTTCTTACAGAGGAACTGCTGTTGATGCAGGCAGGTGCTCTGCAGGAACCACAGGTGGTAGAACTCCTTCATGCTCGTCTGGAGTAGGTTCAATGGAGAATTTTTGCAGATGATGCTGGATGTCAGGATCGTCATTGAGGACGATGGTCGATGTGAAGGAGGGTGCAGTGCTGGCGATGGTGCGATCCTGGAAACTTTTGTCAAAGGTAACACTTCTGCTGCGAAAGACAGTTTTGGTGTCGTTGTCCCAGAGTCTGTAGGCATTGCCGCCTTCCTCGTAGCCCAGCAGGTACCCCTTTCTGTTGTGTGAACCCAGCTTGGTGCGCTTCTCAGGATGGATCCAAGCGTATGCAGTGCACCCAAAGATGCGGAGATAGCTAACATTGGGGCGATGTCCACTCCAGGCTTCGTATGGGGTGTTGGTACCTGCAGGTAGCTTCTTTGTAGGTAGCCGGTTAGTGATGAAAGCGGCCATGGCGATTGCCTCTGCCCAGAACTTGGTTGAGAAGCCAGCATTGTGCAGCATGGTGCGGGCCCGATCAAGCAGAGTCCGGTTCATACGTTCTGCTTTCCCGTTCTGTTGAGGAGTGAGCAGAACGGTGGTCTGATGTATGATGCCTTTGCCATCAAAATATTGCTGAAGGACGCTGTTGACGAACTCGCCGCCATTGTCACTGCGTACCTTCTTGATGGTGATGTCGGACTGATTCTCAATCTCTCGAATCCAGGACATGATGATGTCCGGTGCTTCAGACTTGTACCGGAGAAATTTCACCCAAACAGAATGGCTGTAATCGTCAAGAAGAACCAGGAAGTAGCTCTTGCCGGCCATGGATTTTTCCTTCAGGTAACAGAGGTCCATATGAATTAGCTCCAGGCATTGTTTAATGGAGTGTTCAGAGTAAGAAGAGAATGGTGCTTGTGTCTGCTTCCCTGCAAGACATCCTGTGCAGGGTTTTTCTGGCTCTGCAGCAAGGGAGCGAGGAAGATCATGGAACATGACTTTTGCAGCCATTGAGCGGAGAGTCTGATGGCCCACATGTCCAAGTCGTTGATGCCATAATGTGGTGAGGGGAATTCCGCCAACAAGGGGATTGTTGGATCCTTCAGGAACAGGAGTTGGTTCAGTGCTTGCTGCAAAGGCCATCTCTGGTTTTTCAGCTGTCGGAGATAGCGGTGGAGGTGCTTTGGTGTCGAGGATGGTCAGGTTGCCTTGACGGCGGGCGATGGCTGTGGTCTTGCCCTCCTTGTTGTAGACCTTGCAGTTTTTTGTCAGTGTCGAATGTAACCTTGAGTCCCTTATCGTTGAGTCTGGTCACAGAGAGAAGATTAGCAGCCAGATCGGGAACGTACAGAGTATCTGTAAACAGGAAAACAGTGGTTTTTCCCTCCAACTCAATTGCCACACGGACTGTGCCGATTCCAATTGCAGGGATGACACGGCCATCTCCAATCCGAACTGCTTTCGGAGCCGCCAGATCCTTGTAGTTGATAAACCAGGACTTGTGACAGGTCATGTGACGAGTGCATCCTGAGTCAATGATCCAAGCAAGGATCCCTGCTGCGATGAGGAAGGCACTGTCTATGGAGCAGAATGCCATCTCTTCAAGCACAAGATGGCTATGGTCATCAGGGTCCTCTCTGGAAGTTTGAGCAGATTGACAGGTTCCTGCAGCCTTGGAAAGATCAGAAAATAAATCGGCTTCATCTCCTTGACATAGGTATGAGTTTTCCAGCTTATCAGAGTGCAGCTGTGAGAGAGGGCCCTGAGCTGATTTCTGTGGATCGGAATTCTGACATCCTTCAGAGTTGAGTTGAATTGCTGTGATCTCAGCCAGCTTGGTGACTGCTTCTTTGACATCTTGCATGACTGAGGTCAGGAGAGCATGATGTTGTTGTTGCGGAGAACCTCGTCGCGGTAGGGAGCATACACGAAACGTGTGTCCTTTCTTGCCGCACTTGTAGCATGTTATGTTGGCGAATCGGTTCTCATCCTGTGAAGAAGATCCTTGATGTCTCAGGTTGCTTGGATGGAACGGTAGTAGTTCTTGGTGGTGATGCGTTGAACAGTTGTCAGGTCCAGAGGATGATGCCAGCCGTCCCTGTCCATAACCTCTGTTGTTGCCGTACCCTTCAAACTTTTTCTGCCGCTGATTTTGTAGGGAAGTATACAATGCTGACTCTCCTCCGGCCTCCTTGATAAGCTTGTCTTCAGTGTGCAAAAGAGCTTCACACGCCTTTTCCATTGTCAGTTTGTAGGGAGTTACGGCACCACCTGCTGGTACAACTGCCTGTTGGTTTGCGTTATTGCCCCCGCCTTGATTTGCTTCAAGAGCTTTCAGTCGTTCATCAAAGAGTCTTCCTTGGTCTTGAAAAGTCAGGAGGCATTCAACAATTGAATCGAATCTGCTGGGGAGGCCGCTGAAAAGAGTGAGGATCATAACTCGCTCAGAGATGTTTTCTCCCATACCTGTAATCCTGCTTGCAAGTGTCTTGATGTATGTAATATGATCTTCCAGTCTTGTCCCGTCAGCCATTTTCTGTCGATGAAACTCCTTGAGAAGAATACTGAGCTCTAGGTCGCTTACTTTGTTGTATCTCAGCTTCAGAGCCTGCCAGGCTTTTCGCGGGTCCAGAGTTGCATTGTTGTCACAAATAAGAAACTTCAGGCGTTCCGTAACATGTAGCGCGATGATGGAGAATGCCTGATCACATCTTCCTTGCCAGATCACTTTCTGCTCGGGAGTGGCAGCAGCATCCAATGTTTCTCCGGGTGGGTCAGAGACCAGCCCCCAAAGTCCCTTGTTCAAGCGTATCAGTTTGATATCAAATGCGAACTTGTGATAGTTGTCTCCATCAAAAGGTTCAAGCTTGAATTGATCTCCGTTGAACGTCGTCATAATTCAGGTTCTTCACGTGACTTGTTGCTCCTGAAAGAAATCCGTGTTGTGGTAGCTGTAGTTCTTCATGGTTCGGTACCGTTGACCTGAAAATGGCACCCTGCTTTGATACCACGTGATAGAAAAATAGTCCCCCAGGTTCTTGAATGCTGTTCAGGTCAAATGGTGTTGCTTCTGCTCAGTTTGCTTCTGCTGCCATGCGTGAGAGTCATAAATGGACCTTCCGTCACGCATCTGTCATCAGTACACGCTGTACAAGCCTGAGTTGCTTGATCAGAGAAGCTGGAACACAGGAGATGTGTCCAGACGAATGAACAGTGAAAGAATCACTTGATTTCATTAAGAAATAACAACGAACGACTACATCTACTAAATACGCTAGTAGCTGAATGGGTAGTAGCAAACAATACAAGTGCTGCAAGTCTGGAGCCTCCTGCCTCAGAAGTCTGTCCGCTCCGATCTTCAGATGACGCCTCGGTCGATGATTGACCGGACAGCAAAGCGTCTTCCGGCATCGGTGTGCCACATCAGCATCTCGTCTGCTTCCCTCGCTTTCGCTCGGTCGCTCTCACCACAAGGTGTAGTTGTGCAAAGCCTTCAGAGATAAATCTGTCTGCCCCTGAACTAGCCTTACAGAACACAGGTACCATGGGCAGGGGAGGCACGGGATTACCCTCTCTCCTGTCCCTGACAGAGCATAAGCAGCAGGGTAGAACAGGGTAGTTGTAGGCGAGGGTCAGGGGAGAGAGTGGCGACCTCTCCCCTGGCCCTCTTGCCCTTTTGCTCTCATCAGAATGAGTTTGGACACAAACTATGTCATTTCCAACAAGATATAGATATAGATACATACATAGATATAAACATAGATATAGATATAGATATAGATTTAGATATACATATTGATATACATATAGATATAGATATATATAAATAGATATAGGTGTAGATATAGGTATAGATATAGGTATGGATATAGATGTAGATATAGATATGATTATACATATAGGTACATAGAGATACATTTATGTATACATTTTGGTAGATATAGATATAGACATAGGTTTATAGGGTAATATGTAAAGTGATATTCATATATTTTTATGTGTTTGAAAATACATCATAAAAATATATAACAAAATGTTAATTTGTTTCTATATTGTTTTCTGCATTAATGTATATATGGGAAAGTATCGGAAAAAAAGAAATTAATATTTAAGTTAAATTGATCTGGCATGTACGGAAGAATGTACTTCAACTAACATGGTCGTGTTTTTACACTCTTGACAGATTATGAAATTAAAGAGCTATATGCTTTCATTTGGTACCATTAGTATGTTTGTGTAAAATCATCGTTTTGTATGCTATTTTCAAATCAAGGGGAACATTGACAGGTTTGAAATAAATATTTTTATATTGCAAATCATGTATTCAGGACATCACATTCTCTAAAGAGAACAATGAGAAACGGATTGTGCAATTTTTGTTGCTTTGTGGCCCTTTCTTGAATGCCATTTCTCGTTTGCGAGTGTGCGATCAACTCCAATCTGGAACTACTTAATGTGCGGTCAAGTGATCTGAAGCTGGGTTTGGGTGAGTTGTTGATGAGTTGTAATTGCTGCAAAAGCACGCACCCTGGTGGCGAAGCTGTCGTGAGCAATTGTCATCAGACATGCAAGGTTTTCTAGTTTACAACACCAAAAAACTTTGGATCGCCGATGACTGATGTCGAAATATCCATTGCACCAGTTTGTCCTTCCCAATGCGCATCTTCTTTTCACTGAATTCCGTCCTTGCTTGTTTCCAGCCGGGCCCTTTTATCCCCATGCAACACTTTCCTGCATTCGCCACGATTTCCGGTAGTTGAGGTACGCGGAATATCTTCAGGGAAACACGTCTGGCAAGCACAGAAACAGTCGAAGACGACAAAATGCATCTATTTGTAGTCGGCACCTGATTCTCCCGGCATTGAGCTGTCGTACGAGGGGACTAATCGAAACCAAGAAACCTGCATATTGTAGCTATTCATTTGACGTGGAGGCAACATCGCGCAGTCCTGCCGGGTTGAATGAGTGTGAGGGACTACTCAGAGTCTATGGCTGCAAAGTATCGGACATAGCAAGTTCATGAAGAAAAATGAAATGTTCAAATATCACATCTCGCTCAACAGAACTG
The DNA here is from genome assembly GCA_023375785.1 of Penium margaritaceum. Taxonomy (NCBI): domain Eukaryota; kingdom Viridiplantae; phylum Streptophyta; class Zygnematophyceae; order Desmidiales; family Peniaceae; genus Penium; species Penium margaritaceum. The sequence continues at coordinate 9,598 of SZWC01020210.1, forward strand.
GACAAAACATGTGGACAAGATAACGAATGCATGCCCTTCATGGTTCTTCCGTTCGGACTGCTACCCGGATATAATCAATGTCTTTTTCTATGGAGTTGAATCGACCACTTTCGTTGCACCTGACAAATCGGCGGGAAGAATATGACTCGTTTCGATTGAATGAGAAAATTACGTAGATGCCACCTCTAACTATCTCAAGGCAATGACAACCGGCGCTGGATCTGAGTCGTTTGTCTTCTATGGTGGGGGTACCAATGTCGTTATCCGCTCACCTTTGATCGAGTATTGGATGACTATCACCCATTGGGATGAAAGAGAGTCGCGTGGAATCCAAAGGGCAAGCGTACTTCCCGCCACGAGGTTTATCGAAGGGTTGCACGAAAAATATCCTCATACCAGGGCTTCCAAACAGAACTCGCCAGACCAATAGTCACTTAATATTTAGTCCAAGTCGCTCAGCTTTTCATTTTACACAAGCAGAAGGTCCGTCTAAACGTTTTTAACTGAAAAAACCCCAATTTCGCCCGAGTGGTAAATTGTTTTATTCCAATACAACGAGACGTGTCATATACATGAAAGCGTCATAATAAACCTTCTTTGCGTACTAAGTGGTATAGAAATTGTTGTTTTTCTATGTAATGTTTTCTCTATTCTTTCCGTAGATCAGAATAAACATGACATAACAAATGGAAGAGCTGCCTATCGTCGAATGTTGAATTTTCCATTGTTTGCTTGTCTGTTTTTAAGACTTTCAACCCCCCACACATGTACTGTTGTACAATGTAACATCATTAGTTGCTACTGCAAATATTCGTACCTTCTCCCCCGAGGGTCGTATCGATCCCCCAACCCCACCACCCTCCCACCCATCCCACCTTCACACCTTGTAAGAAGGCCTCGTTTACTTCATCAACATTTGTTTTACACCAAAATAGTCCCTTTAGAATTTGATGGTATTTGTGTGGCAATTCTCGTCGTTCCCTAGATATTTATTGATGTTCATATTTCTTGTAGGTAAAATTTCAACAAAGGGGCAGGATCGACAGTTCACAATGATAAATTCCGCTCAAACACTTGTATAAACATGTTTTGAGAATTTAAAATCTGCTTTCATTCTGAGGTAGAATACAAACATGGCTCCGGCTATACCTCAAACAAAATCATAAAATAGGAAGTTTACATGTTTAAAGTTAGATCCACACCATTTTCTGATTCAATAGTGTTATAATTCATCAAAAAAGACATGTAGGAAAAAATCAACTCCCAATCTAAGTCATTATCCGATCCACACATACTAGGCAGTGCTCATAGGAGCAATAGGCCACCATGCATGAAAAATCCATTCGTCCGGCCAATAAAGCTAAAACATGGATTCGCGAGCAAAGAACTAGTCCATAATAAAGAATTTTCAGTTTATTTGTATATGGCCTTATTCTTTCTCCTTATAAAAGCGTTCCCCGATGCATCCCTACAAAGACGTGACAAATTTACACAAACCATCGCTTTCACTAGATGTATTTGCTCCCTAATACAAGCTCCATTTGGCATCCTGCCAAGTGAATCCTTCCCAACTATGTGTCAACTCAGAGTTAATGATATCAATTCCTTAACCCGAAAGCACACCTATTGTAAAAATGTCAAATGTGGAATTAATCTCAACAGTTTACATCCCCTCACAAGTAGACCTTCTCAAAACAATTCAGCAACACTCACACCAAGCTAGCAACATGCTCTTATGCCACAACAAAGAATTGAAAGCCTTTTATCCCTGTGCACACATTTCATCATGTGTTAACCCCTCGTCACTCATCCTACTAAAATCAAATACCATGTTAAAAACTGAAAAACTCCATTCAAATGTTGCGTACGCCAATTAGACCTTGAGATTACGGTTGTATCTACCCAACACCTCTCGTGTACACACCTCCCTGTATCTGCTAAAATTTTGGCTATACTCCACCAGAATTCTTATGTCACACATGAAGAGTTTGCTCACCGCTTTAACTTAATGAACTAATCATTGCCCTTTACTAGAATCCTCCTCAAAATCCCAAAAACTCCAATTATTTTCCATGAAACGATCCTAAACTAATGACAACAAATCTCTTATTGGAATTTGATACTAGGTGCAGCAAGGGCTAGGCCCCTTGCTTTGCAGGATCTTTTGTGTGCAGCAAGCTAGCAGGCACGTCAGCAGCTCATCATGTACCATAGAAAGTGAGACATGTGAAACTGACAGCGAAAATGGAATCTTGATTGATTGTTAATGTACAAGTATGGTACATGAAAAGTACAGCCTAAAAGAGGCTATGTGCAGAGCTCAGCCACTGCTCCTGGCCCATGAAAGGGGCAACGCCTTGCTAGGTCGTGATGGCCGTCGACGCAAGGGTCTTGGTCTAGCACCTTCTTCCAGGTTGACTGGCCTCCAGGTAGTCAGGGCTTCCTCCTCCCAAGGTGGCAGAGTCCTGCCAGGCTTACAGGGGTCTTCAGGGCGAGCTCCAGCAGAGTCTTGGTCTGAGGTGCTTCCAGATGCTAAGTGCTGAGGCACAGCAAAGGCGTAGTCATGGACTCCTGCTGAGATAATGAGAAGTGCCAGGGCCGCCACCTTTTATACTTGCGGCTCTGGCAAGTTGACTGCCTTGCCTTGATGGAGAAGCTTCCTTAGACTCACGGTGAAGTTTCACCCTAACCGTGGTTCTTGAAACCTAAACCTCCTCACGGATCTGTGAGAGTCGTAGATCTCCGTAGCCGTAGTACTCGCATCCTGATGGTCCTCTCAGATTAGTGAGAACCGTAGATCTCCGTAACCGTAATCCTCGCGTTCTGGCTCGCCACGCAGCCAGTCCAAGTGGTGAGCAGAGAGGCACGCTGAGTCGTAGCCACGGGCTGCCTGTGCAGACGGTCCCCTCTAGGAGCTTTCACAACGCCTCATGTCAGAGGTCTAACCAGGTCTGACTGTATCTGACCGCGACGCTTTGTCGTGCTGCGCAGCTGCTGGTCCCCACCTTCTAGGAGGCATGCGCAATGGCTTTCGCATGCGATACACTCTATTTTACAAACCAGGCCCTTTAGGCCTGAGTGCCAGAATAAATCTGGCCTGTACAAAAAGAAACTGTCCACAGCTCCGCTCCCGGAAACCACCGAGAAATTTCCCGATTCGCCTATCATTGTCCAATTGCGGATCCGACTACGCCATATCGAAGCATCAAACCAGCGCAGTCATCGCATTCTCCAACATCTCTCACCCTCCAAAGAAGATAAGGTCATCTTCCGTTTCAATAGTCGCCCACTAGCCCCTAAAACTCGAGCATTTGACCTCAACCTACTTCTACATTCCATCATCAAAGGAAGAAAACACCATTTCCTTCCCAACTCAGCAGCCGCTCCTCGTTGCAATCAAGAAGAAACCATTACTCATGATTTCCCTTAATGCACACAAATTTCACCTAAGGAAATAATCGTAAGCTAGCTCACTCTTGCATATTTCTCTCGTAAAAAAGATAACTTGATTTGATCTCCCTAAGTATACAAAACACTAGAAAAGGCTTTAGTCCCCTCTGAAATTCAGCTATCAGCAACTAGTCCCTCGTGGCTTCAATGTTGGAAAGCTATATCCCACACTAACGTCTATCAAATTATACATGCAAGCCTATGCTAATTCAATTCAACATGGGACCAAACATATATACTAGCTATCAATCTCCACAAATCATCATGAACCTCAATTTGATAGGGCATAAGTAATTGGGACCGTGGGAAAACAACTTTCTACCTTTCAAGTTGTATGATGAAAGATTAATGGAACATCAAATTCTAAAGCATACGTCACTTCCAGAGTGGTTGTACCCCTTTAACCGTCCATTTTCAAACGTTTTAGGACCCTTTTAAAGGGGTGATTTTAGTGGAGGGAATTAGAGCACTAATTCATTTTTTTTTGTAATAAAGTGTAAAAGGTAGATAAACAAATCATATAAATCTTAGAAGCTCAATTCATGCCACACCATAGCTCAAGGGGCTAGTTTAAGCTTTAATGATTTTGAAAACAATTATGGTCCTTCATTAGGTTCTAAATATTTTCACAAGTTCTTTTTATAGCCATCGATTGATTGCCAAACTTGAATAAAAATTAAATTGTAGAATGAAGCCGAAATTTCAAATAACCATGGTCAAATCCACCAAACCTACGGAATTTCAACTTTGCTAATATCTAAGTGAGCATTTGTTTGCAGAAAATTTTGTATGGGAACAGAAAACAAAGATAGAGTTCGTCACGTTGTAAGCCATGGAATAAGTCCATTATTATTTCCTATACACAAAATTTTCAAGAAGATAACTATACATGAAGAACTTAACACGTAATGTTTAGGTGAAATTTTCAAATGTCAAAGGGTTTAGTGCTCTTATCACAGCTAAAAGAAACCTTACACAAAGATTCCCTCTGTCGATTCGTGTCCTTGGCAAAACTTTTACTTTGCACATTTCCGTTATCTACTTTACTTGGTTGTCGATGTGTTTCTTCACAAAGGAGAAACTTCTTTAGATTTTGGTCAAATTTTATTTGAAGATTGTTCAATTATACGTTCATACAAATATAGTAGGTGGTTTTAACTAATGGAAGGCACTAGCCTTTTTTCAATTCTAAACTTAGCACTCAAATTTAAATAGCCTGTAGTTTCCAATGAGTTGGTTTCATGATCACTCCCCAGTGGGAATTTATTAGTCCCACATTGAACACAGGCTTATTGCGATGAAAACTTTATTGAAATGACCTTTACTTTTCTTCGTGATTTTTGTAAGTTTCAAGACTCTGTGCAATTTTGGATGATGGTTTCTTAGAATCAAACCACTACCACGTGCCACACATAAGGTTAAGCACAAATGTTTTTCTTTTCTGAAATTTTCCTTTGTGTACCTGTTTGAGTAAGGTTAGAAGTTATGTTAAATGCTTGATCCATGTTTTATAGTGCTTCATGACATTTGCTAAGAATATGCATGTTAACATAAACTTCATCTTGTTTCTTGTGGTGAATTGTACACAATGGAGCTACTATTTGAGCGAGGAACAACTACATTGAAGTGTGGAGCGATGACTATTCTTGAGACTCAAAGTAAAGATGAAGTCAACAAGAATCAATAAAACAGCAGGATGACTTCTAATCCCTCTTATATGTTATGTTAACATCTTCCTTCATTTCGGATGATTGACCACGTCTTGGTAAGCAATTATAGGGGTGACACATTTCACACTTCTTGTGAGAGTAAGAAATCACCTTTTGCATCTTATCCTACCAATATTTCCTTTTACTTTCTTAATCATCTCATTATTGCTTGTGTGTCCATGTGGAAAATAATCGTGACTCTCTTCTTAACAAATTTATCCTATTTCTTCCTTGGGTTGCACAAAGACCTTGGGAGTATATTCTCATCATAAACCTGGTTAACTTCGTGAAAACATGGTCTTTTCATGTCGAGTACAAAATTGATTCTTTGAGAAACTGATTTGATGGATAGAATATCACACAACCATTGAATTTCGTCATGCACTAAATAATTTGGTTGCTTCTTTTTCTACGACCATTCTCGTAAACTTCATCATCAGAAGAGTGAATAAAATCCCTCCATCATGTTATCCAATCGTCTAACTTTTGCTAATAGTTGTGCTATGTCTTTGACGAGTGCAAGACTGAAAAACAAGTTGTCGCATGCATTTCACAGTTTAGATTTGACTACTATAATGATACAAATAGGTTCTTTTCCACCAATGTTGTGTTGAAGACAATGGCTTCCAAATCGCATCCAAACGAAATAATTTCAATCATTGCTTACACCACTTGGTGTGTAAAGCATACTTTGAACACATAAGTTTGAAATTTTGTCAAGGAGAGAAGAACCTATACTTTTTTGCTAGATTTTTCACAAAAAAAAGGATGATATTTTCAAGCATGATAGAAGATCCTTCTGGATCACTAAAAAACATAAAATTTCCATTTTTTCAAGAATTCGAACGAAATAAATCACCTTTGTCATTTCATTGATAGCACAAAGTGTACGCGGTACCTCAACTACAATTCGGGGCCAAAAACAATTATTTTCTCTAAATCGCAAAAAGGAGAATGACGTGTAAGGTTCTCAAGGCTTTCTAAAAAGAGTTTTTCACACTTTCTAGCGTCTATATTTTTCTTGCCCTTTAGAATTTTCTTCCTTATTTACCTAGGCTAGTACACAATTATGAGCCTTGCATGGTTCTTCTCATTCAATTTGACAAGTATTGACTTTCGCATATATGCGAGACTCCATCACATAGGACAGAGTTAACTTTTAGAACTTAAGTACTCCTAGTCTGTAAACAAATTTTTGTTTATATGTTTGAGATGTTTGTGATGAGATACTCTTTCAAAACAAATATATAAGTGCTCGTCTCAAAAACATCTAGGAGGGATGTTATGAAACACCAATTCATATGTGGTATACTAATAAAGAATAAAGCCCTAAATGGATGCTAAGAAACAAATATTTGGAAGATGATTATAGAAGACATATAACTCTTGAGAAAAGATTTGGCATCAAAGAGTAAAATCTTAGAAGATACAAGACGAATGATGAGTAGGGAGATGACCACCATTTATGCATGAAACCTTTGATATTTGAAAATATTTGAATTATATTTCTATCTTGCATGGTTCTTATAATGAACACTCCACTTGAAATGTAAAACAATTGATTGAAACTGTTTCTTCCTTCAAATCTATTATTTTACTAGATAACCAAACGATCCTAAACAAAGAACTCTCTTACCTAAGATTTTTCCACCCTTCCGGTGAAGTTGCTACATCAAGTCGTTTCTTCCACCTTAGAATCTTACAAGGCTGAAGCAAGATCATAAGTGACTTTTTGCCTCATTATTTCTCTTGTCCTCTCCTATATGCATGGCAATGGCGAAGCTTGGCAACTCTTGTAAACTTGAAATGATGCAAATTTATCATTTCACAAGCCTTCTTTATTCCCTTAAATGTTTAGATGAATTCCACATGAATAACATGACTATTCATAGCTGGAAGACTTTGACACCTCCTTCCCTTTGCCGAAGGCAAAAGAATGCGCAGTTTTTCTACAAATGTACAGAAATCCCTAGCTACCAACTCAAAAATAATCAACTAATTGATATTATCCAATCATCAATGTGCTTTATTTTGATCAAAATAAAATACCCATGTCAAAAGGGATCCAATCCTTGAGCAATGTAATGCAATGGTGCTTTATCTCCAAATTATTTTTGTCAAATTTTCACTAGCTCTTGCATAAAAGTAGGAAAATTAGGAATATCGCATGTAATGAATTATTGCCCTTAACATGCATATCCAAATACTATTTCAAAATAGGGAATTTTGATTAATCTATATTTCCCCTCCAAGTAGAAGAAAAGATGAACATGTTTCAAAAAATAAAATTGAAAGGATCACTACAATTATGTGATATTCATGAAGGACACATCCTCGAAGATAAGGTGTTGCTCCAACTTTTTTTTGGCAATTTCATTTTTAATGCATCGAAATGCAACTAGATATTCTAGCAAGATGTGGGCTCCCCACAACCGCTTATTGTTTTTTGACATGTTCAAGTGTAAAGCGCTTCTCTAGCAAGGCACCATAAGTCTTCCTTTCCTTCTAGCAGCTTTAATATATGAATGTTGTAATTCAAGCTTGCGAGGGAGGAATGATGTAAGTATGAATGATGCAGTGGTGCAACATTAGCACTCTCCAACTCCATTTTGAGCTCCCTTCCCTTCCCTTGAGATATGCTATTAACATGGCTTGATGAATGTTTCATGTCAAGTCTTGGTGAGGTCAATTATCCTAAACATTGTACCAAAGAATCAATGAAAAACAAACTAGGCTGCAATGTATTTTATCATCTTAGAAACATCACATATGCTTTTGTACCAAGTCAAATTCCATACAACTAGAGGTGAGGTCAATGGCACCTACATCCAAGATCTTTGCTAATGGTATGGTGATATTATTGCATAAGAAGAAGAAATGTACTATGTTTTAGTTGTGCATTTGTGTAGAACATATGTAAGAGTTTTTTTAAAACATGTTCAAACTAGAACATACGCGTAATCATTAACCTAAACCACATTATCTCAATGAACGTATGTACCTGACATCTCATAACGGGTAAGAGCTTGCTAGGCCGCCATTAGTATCAAAGCAGGAGTGTTTTGATGACCACTTGTTTTGAGGGATTTCTTGACTCCAGGCATAATACGTCCTCCTTGACAGAATTTGGCATGCAAGTGCTTGTTTTACAGAATTCTTATGAGTGAATTCCAATAGTCCTCATGTAAGAGCTTAGCATGGATCTCCATATGGTAAGACAATTTCGATGCTTTCAACTCCAGAAGTCTCTAGTAAAAGATAAATAAGGATGTTTTTTTAAAAACTTGAAGGAGACAACTGTAAATCTTTTGAGAATGTTAGGGAGTTCTCCAATATTGTTGACTTGAGACTTGTTCCAAAGCTGAGGTCATGGAGGCTTCATGAATGCTACAACCACTATAGAATGGCTTGGAAGATGAAAACATAGAATGGTATGGAAATGATGTTCTTTCACCTGACAAATAACTTTCATAGAAGAGAAAAAGTAATTAAGTTAATGAAAATCAAATAATAAGAAAGAACATTAACCGTGAAACATGAGAAAGTTCAAGAATAGCATTCTTGAGGATTACATTCGTCTTATGTGGTGGTAATACACACCTAGCCAAAAAGCCTTTGAAAATAGAAGATTCCTTTCAAAGGAATCTTTCTACCCTTACGTTTTGCACATGTTTGGAGGTCAATGGTGCATTACCATCAACCTAAACCTTTCCTGTATACCATGCATGTTAATGTGGTAGCTTGACATTGAAAAAATGAGGATCATATGGAAGGATTTTTCTTGTCCAAGTATCACCAGATGTACAAAAGGGTGGGATGTTACATCTTATGTTTATTTGCAAAAAGAAGGAAGGATCACTTGACGACAAATATCATACTAATCTTGTCTGTTGAAGAGGAGCTTTTATGGTTGTTTTGAAAGAAAATAAATAAAACTATGCTATTATTTTTATGCGTGTACCATCATGAAGGCTCATTTTTCTATAAATAACAAACTTCAGCACATTCACAATGTGACCCTCTTCGTAGTGTACGTATCAATTTTACAACAAGATGTGTTCTTCAGATATGTATTATGCACTTCAAGGCCTTTAGGCTCATGATTTGAGGACAGACTAGAATATTACATATTTTCTAAAGACTAGTTGAACTTTAATACTGAAATTTTCTATTGGGTAGATTTGAGGCAAGAGGATATCCACGATGAAAAATGATAGTTTGAGACTCATGTTTCTTTTATTCATGGTAACGTTTCATGCCCCATTAGAGTATTTTGCATTAGTGGTGCAATTTTGCTCGATAATAACAAAAACAATACTCCTTCAAGAACGTCCTTAGACATGTATTATGATAGCCTAACTTTGGTTCCAAAGTAAAAAACGTATACATGACAATTACGTTGAGATAGAAGGAACACTTTGTGAAAAAAGAAAAACTTTCTTTCGCTTCATGCTGGAGCATGGAACTTTAAGAGTCTGTTTCTACTTAATCAAAGCTTAACTTTATGAATCTGTGGGGGTGGGAAAAAATGATCAAAAAGACAAAATAACATCCAACTTTGAAGAAAACGTATACCATGTCAGAGCTTGTACAGGTATGAGGAGTTCAGGGGCCAATAATTAACAAGGGGAGGTAAGGGGAAACTCCTATCATTGTTAATAGATTCAAAATCCCAAAGAGGTAAAAGAGGATAATGACTCTTTCCCCCCACTTGTCTATGTCATATGCATCACTAAGGGAGAGGAATGGGGTTGTTCCCCCATTTCCTTTTCTATAAAAAGCCAAAGGCACTTAACTATAGGAGAGGAACTAACCCCCTCTCCCCATTGTCCACTTTATCACCAAAACTAAGAACGAAACTGAGAGAACTCGAGGAAGGAAGATGAGAGTGCTTAATTATCACCTCCCCTTATGGCCCACCTCTTGTGGGCCAAAAACCTCAAAGGTAGAAGGTCCGACATCTCACGCTCCCCCCATATCTTCAGGTTTAAAAATCTATGCAATAACAAAGAGGTCTTGTGTAACTTTTGCTTCCTTACATACGAGCCAACAACCCATGGGGGAGAAACAAAGGTTTTCAACACATTCACCCCTCCCATACATGGACGACAACACATAGCAAGAAAGTTGGAGTTCCTCCTCCTGCCTCAAAATGGCCGAATACTTATGAGGAGAAGAGGAGGGATCCCTTGATTTTCTCCCTCTTATTTGGGCATACATTGCAAGGGGTAGGCAAATAGGTGTTCTACCCAAGACCTGCTCTCAGAAGGGCCTATAAGCCAAAAGGGGAAGAGGAAAGGAAGCACTCTACAAACACCCATCCCCATTAAAGGGAATGGCATGAAAATACTTAGAACAAGTTGCGCAATGTTATCGTGCTCATTACGATGTGCAAGTAGCCTAATGTTTAGCAAAACATTTGGCCTAGGTAAACAATAGATCAAATCCCTACAAAGAAAGTAAATGTATCTCATAAGGATTCCACATAAATCAATGTATATTTCCCATTCTTTATATCCTAGAAGGGGGCGAACATGAATAGGTTGATGCTCGCATCAAGATGAAACTCTTCATTTTATGAAAATATGCTTTAATGTATCTATCCACGCCTCTTCAACTATAGACTTGGGCGATAAGTAAAGTACGTGTCAATCTTCTGTTTTCTTTGTCATGGCTTCACTCCTTAAAAAACTGCTCAAAGTCATTTGAAAATATTTGTATATTCCAAAATGATGTATCATCACGAGAACAATTAAAATGAGCGATCAGGCAAAGTAACTATTTTCAATGTTATTGTTGGATATTCAGCACCAAATATGTCTCAATACATAGAAAAACATTCATGTTTGGTGTATCTTGTAAGAATATATAGGGTAACTTCATCATATAGTCCGCCCTCCATTGGCAAATGGTACTCACAAACAAAATACACAAAAGGAACCATGTAATGGGTACAGGAAACCACATTGCACCATTTTGTTTAATGGAAAGTCATGGTGTTCATGATTCAAAAATGGTGTGAAAAGAAGTTTTTGTACGTGAAGATGAGTAATTGATTGTAATGGTGCATGAGGAACCACACCTGCATTTTCATTTGGCCGAGCTATGTATCTCCTTGATGTAAACATGTTATTTTCCCAACCTCAATGCAAACGTAATGTGTTTGATGATGTAGGTGCTCTTCGCACTAGAAACATGAAGAAGCATGAGTCCATTGATGGAAATTAAAACAAAACTTTGGTAAGGGAGAAATAAAAGTGTAGGCTAACCTCTCTACCTTGGCTTGTGGATCACAAATTGTGATGCATTCGGTTTTAGACACCATCAATCACAATTGCCCTGCCCTCGTGGGCCACTCATATCATTCAATGAAAAATTGTTGATTTGATTTTTCAATTTAGGTTCCAATTTCAAAACACGAACACTCCTCATTCATGCACATTAGCCCAAGAATAACAAGATTCACATCAAATGCTTAAAAAACGTAATTCAAGTGTTAGTTCTACATTTTACCACTAACATTGTTCTTAAAGTTAAATAGTGCTAGAGCTGAATGCACCACTTGTATTAAGTATGAAAATGACTACTTGTACAAAACTTCATTGTACAAACCGCATGAGGTGAATTTTTGTGGACATGCACCTATTCTCTTTAGAGCTAAAGTTCATAAAGCATGATGTAGAGGAAATCATGAATTCTAATTAATAATTCAACCATGGACATTGATGTACGATGGTGGATAAACATGATATGTAAAAAGCACATGGTTTTTTGCTTGTTAGACATTCTGATAAATTTTGATAGTGGTCAAGGGGTCAAATTCCTTTTTGGAAGCATTTGATCTCCACTTGGAACATTTCACATATGGGTTTTGGGTGATCAATCCATACTTTAAGTGGCTGTAAAAGCTATGGATTTTCTTTTTAGGCATCAAATTTGGCCTCATGTCTTACTTTCTTGAGTTGGTTATTCACAAACTCAAAATATTTTCATCATTTGTTAAATGTGTTCATTGTAAAATTCCTCATTGGAATGTATTTGATGGATAATTTAGCATGATTGAGATTAAATTCCTCACATAATGTATTACATGAGCTTAGGCCACAACACTTGAAATGTTCCACCATTCGCATGCCGCATGTGTGTAATGATGCCAAGCTAGCCACACATGCGATGAACAATCATGTTGACATTCCATGTTGAGTGAATGAAAAAAATCATGGACATAACCCTTGGCATGAAAAAACATATTGTCATTTGAGCACGAGTGTAGATGCAGACTTAAAGATGATAACATCCGTTTTTCCTATGCCTTTTGTAATTGATTAAATTTTCTTCTTCCGTAATTGTTCTTTGAGAATAAAAGATAATTACTTCCATTATTAGCTCCATATTTTGTAACGTCACATTTTTTCATTGCTTTTGAACTTTATACAAGAGAAGATATCCTCAACAAAAAATGATCAAAGTCATTGTTACACAAAACATTTAACACAACAAGAAAAAATTAGACCATGTGATTAGCTAGCATAGCTGTAGTAGTAGAAATGCAGATTGGTAAAGCTATCCTTTACAACCTATGTACACAATTGAGGAGGATTAGACTTGTAGTTTCTTCAAAACCAGCTACGTGATGGGCCTTCACAGTGTTCATCATGCACAAGATAGAAGCATCAAAAGATCAGAAATTGAATTCCTTTTGCTCTTCACGTAAACAAAGTTTTATATGGCCCATCTTTGGGTTAGGATCAAGGGGACCATGTAGTGAACCACACAAAATGCCAACTAGTAGAAGTATAGCAATTGTTGGAAGCAACACAATGCATGGCACTTAAGAAGATTGTAGTCTTCAATCTATGGAAAGCAAGAATGAATAAGCTGTATAAACTATTCAAGCTCAATAGTTTCTATGTCAAGAAGAGTTGAAAAGGCATGCTGCTCAAGCATCTTACAAAAGATATACGAATCAACACAGGGACATCCTTCCAAAATGTTACCTCATTGTGTGATGCAAGGAAATCCATCCGCCCTTCATTTAGCAAAGATCTTAAAACTATTATGCATTTTCTGCACTTCTCATGAGGCTACAACTTGGTGTGCTAGTTTGTTTAGAGTATTTTTCAGATGCAAGCCTTGTCACTTGTGGGAAGAGCGTTTCTTGCCAGGGGGAAGAAAACAGCAACTGTTTGTACAACCACATGTGGGATGTTTGGCCTGGTCTATATGATTGCATACAATGATTTTGTTTTGCACGGGGATGTGGTGCTTTTCACACGTAGGTGTTTCTTTGCACCTCCATGTGTTGCTTTGCTAAGCATGGTGGTTTATTATAGTTGCCTGAAAGGACCTTTTTAGAATGGACATGTCTTCCTGCATGAACAAAAAATTGCATGGAATCCAACAATAAAGGCAGCTTCATTATGAATAGCTACAGTAATAGCATGGATTCTTTCTTAAGGGAAACGTATGGAACCTCTTCATGTAGGCATGTCATGACATTTGAAAACAAAAATTCCTTGAACAACTCCTGTGGTTCAAGTCATGGTACAGTTTTAACCGATACAATACACACCTCAAACCCTAGCAACCATAGCGCAGCATGCTATGGTACGATTAGTAATACTTGAGCCCTTGTTCTATGCTCATCTAGTGGCATCCAAACTGTAGAAGAGCCTTTTGTATGTCCTAAGCACTTCGAAAGGACTTGAGGGCGTCATGCTCTGTAAAATTGTTCCTTTCTAGTTCCATAAGGTCAAGAATGATGTTTTTGATAGATAGAAGATCCCATACCCTGCATAGTGATTCAAACAAGTGGCAAAGAATGGTCGAATCCCAAAGCTCTTCTACACCTTTTAATGACCACCACAAGAACTATGAGAAAACAGGTTCTTTTGCTCTGGTATATTTGTGATGTTTCAGAACCACTTGTGGAATCACATCCAACAAGAACTTCAAATACAGGAGGATATGAAAATCTCTGCAAAGCAAGCTCAATTGTTCCTTTTCAATCCCTACATGTCAAGAAAATTCACCTTCAAATCCCATCTTCTGACATCACTATCACACATGGTCTCCCTAGCTTTAACAACACTACAGGATACATCAAGAGAACTGAGTCACTTTGGAACCACTCGAAAGTCGTAGATGTTCCATGAACAAAGACAACCTTTGCAACGCTCACTTGAACAATCAAAGAAAGGGACAACATCAAATGGATGCTATAGTTCACTTATGAGAATTGTTTGGTTCAAGCATACATATAGAGATGATCTCAAATATGCAGCAAGACAACTACCCGGCAAAAGATATGGCATGCATTCTCACCAACACAACATACCATGTTTTCTAGCACATGAGTAAGCTCGTGTCACCCAACTCATAACACCGAGACACTAATATAGCCAACATAAGGTTAGTCTCTTGCCAAATGGAGGCCAAATGCAAGAAGGCAAAGCTCCCATGACTAACATACAAGGTCGTGCCTTGTGAGGTATTGCCTTGAGTTAACTTGAAATAAAGCTTTCACCAAGTGGATGGAAATGGCAAAGATGAAAAGAATAAAAAGTCAAAAGTTGTACCCTTAACCATGTCCAAAGAGAGTGGAAGCAATGTATTCATGTCCCATTTGGAGGAAGTATAGACTGTAAAGTAGTTTTATTTAGCTTACGTATATTGGACAATGCTGGAGCTAAAAAAGGCAATGACATGCGAGAGACATTAAAGGTAGCCATGTGTGTGGAGAAACGTTGTTTGGGTGCGTCATGGAGTGCAAAGAACATACTTGATATTACGCAATGCAAGCCATGGAATGATGAAAAGCCAAACATGACCATGCTAACAACCTGTGGTTTTATGTCACATTTCCATGAGCAAAACGAGTTCCATTGAAAGGGAAGAGACCAATAAAGGAGAGCTTGGAGGTCTACAAATAGCCAACGCTCGTTGATGCATACATAGGATGGTCCATAAGTGGCGAGACAGTAGAATTTTGCTTCGTGCATTTAAAGCCCCTCGTACAACACCATTAGGAGCATTATATAGCACACGAGAGGGAGTGAGAGCATAACATGAAAATCACAACATCTTTGGTGTACAAGTAGGACCAGATTTTGTTGTTGAATTCACAACGATCCCATTCATGTCCCTCTTAACATCTACCAAGTAACTCCCCCTACACCTAAGACATCCAAAAGAATATATGAGTAGAGATAATGCATTTAAATGGAAAGTTGCATTGCACACAAAATATAGGAGTTTCATGCACCAAGGTAGACATTGGAGCTCATGGAACTAGTATTTGTGTCGAGAGCAATGAGAGTTTATTGAGTTTTCTACATCAAAACTTGAGCTTATGAAAATAGTGAAAATTCTAGTGCTTTCTTAATGGGAAAGGGCTTTTCACATGTAGGCGAAGGTTGACTTTGAGATTCATGTTCCAATGAGCTATAGTATCAAGAGGTCTACGTACCTATGCAACACATTTAAGGATATTTGCATGTTCTATAAACTAATCCAAGGAAAATTTTGAAAGAAATCCACAATAGGTGCGGCAAAACAAATCAAATTGTATGGTCAAAGCAAGCAAAAGGATAGACAGAAGAATGTTATTTGCTTTAAAGTGCTAAAGGGCAACGATGAACTTGTGCATGTAAAACGGGCATGGAAATGTCCAAACTTCTTGAAAATATATCCTTAAGATGTTTTGTATAGATCCTAAAAATAATCAACTTACCAAAAGTATGTTCTCTTAGCATGCCCAAAAGAAAGGAAGGGAAAACATCACGTGGATTCCACAATCAGATGATGTTTCATGGGCACTACGATCAGCATTCAAACAAATATAAACTACTTTATGGTGTAAGAGGGTGAGGAATTAAAAAATACAACAGACTAAGGTAGCATTAGAAAAATGTCATTGTCGAAGGATAATGTCTCACATAATACAACACAATAGCATTTATTTAAGTAGTATACTGAACACAATAAGATTGGTCAAGACATGGAATTAAAACCAGCCTAGTTTAGAAAGATAAAAGAAGTGTACAACCAACACTATCCAAAAGGAGTACACAATGATGTAGTTGCTTCAAGGCTAGCTAATTCATTGGTGAGGAAATGACAACATAGCAACAACCTTAGAACCTCCTTGTAGTTATGGAATGTAATGCAATTCCATAGCTACCACGGATGTGCAATTTTTTGCATTAGGAACTGAAAGAACAAAGTCTCTAGCAGCTACCCAAACATGAATTTATCTAGTGATGTGCACCAGCAATGATGGGGTCATGCTTAACCTCACATGTTTTTGTGACATGATAGGTAGATCTACTTGATAACATCATCCCATACCAGAACAAAAAAAGATGTGGCAAAAACGTATGGAGAAGTGAAGAAATTATCCGTGGAATCTCTTTTCAACACAATAAACCTTCAGAAAGTGCCTCATTCTATTCTATATGAAAAATACGTCTAACACTTGAATGTGTGTCAACCACATGGTACACATTGTGGATGCGAGCTGACACGTAAGGCCTCATTGTAGAAAACAAAAGTAAACTTGCTTCAAAGTGACTTTAATTCTCGATGATTTTAGCTAGGACAAAATTGTGTTGATAAGCAAGACAAAGACAAGTCAAGGAGGTGCCTTTGAACAAAACTGAAAACGTGATAACATCAAATGAACTTAGCAAAAGTGAAAATGACAAAGTGGCCCTCTTCAGCCCCTAGATTGTTGTTTAAACTCCCGTCGACCTAAGATCCATTCATGAGGCATACAAAACCTCCAAGTATCTTAGGAGGCAACCATAATTGATCTTAGTTGGAGTTTGGAGAGGAAAGAATTAGAGGAGAGTTTTTGACATGCAAGTAAGACAAAAGAAGCCACTAAAGAGCTTACCTAAAGAGCAAGACACTTCCTTTTTTTCTAGTGTGACCAGATCTTAAACCAAGTTTCTCTAGTTTCCTTGATTCCTTGGAATCACATTGGAAAAAACCAAGAATAGCCCCTTCTTAGTAGTGAAATTCCAAAGAACCCCGTATGAAGAAAACTATTCTTCAACAAACCCATCACCAAAAAAAGTCTCCACTCAAGTTACTCGATGTGAAGTTTGTCAAGTTTTTTAGGAGTTTTTTAGCATCATCCATTTTTCATATCACCTCATTTGTAGGGCACTTGTCAAGGGTGCATGTTTCTGGTGTGATGATTTTTTTTGTTTTTCTTTTGTTTGATTTGGAGTTGACAAATCGACAATCTGAGAAATGAAATTCTATGCAAGAATTATGTGGGTGGAGTTTTTTATATAGAGATTTAAGTAGTTTGAATGTAAGGTTCAATGTCATAGTTGTCGTTTGGCTTTAAGCGGAACATTTGTAACATAGTTTTTGTGGCATGTGAAGGTTACATTATATGCCTGCAATGTGGTTAGACCAATGGCTCTTTGGTGAAATTCACTGATAGCGTTAGGTAGCCTTAATCCAAATTTAGGTTTTACCACAAGGAAGTGTGTGGCCCACAAGTAAGGACCATTTTCATAAACAATTCTTTACCATAACCAAACATGGTTATATGCTCCACTCGCTAATAGGCTTCATGGTGAGCAAGAAAGCAAGGGTTGAAACAATGGAGATTTACCTCTAAGTCATCATTGAGGAAAGCTAGGATGCAAGAAGTATGGCTACAAAAATTCATGAATCCGAAGAAAACGTGAAAATGTGCAAGATTTGACATCTACAATCACACTGAAACTTCATACTACACCTAAGGAAGCTTCTAACAGTAAGAAAGGTAGTCAAATTTCAATGGATGCAACCGGCAAAGTGACATCCTAGGCAATCACTGCATTCAACACCAACCACTGATCATCTCTTGACAATGCCAACATGATTACCAACTTTTGACATGACCCATCAAATCTGTCAATTGGGATTGACAGATTTGATGACCCAACCTATCTTTAGCGACTCGATCCATGCACACATCCATACCATATGTGTATCACTTTTGTCGTTGATGTACATAACATAGGATGTTGTCAAGTTCCAGTGACCTGTATAGAGTCCCTAGCATGTGGTGTTGGGGTACATTGGGAATCTTGACTGGCCATAGCCACCCCGCGGTTCCGGAAGGGTGCCCCTTTGAAGAACCAACCACGTCGTCGTGGTTTTAGTGGGTGCCGGTTCAGTCTGCATTAGATGCATTGTATTGTTGAAGCACCGATGGTCGTTGACGTGTTTTGTCGTCTAACCGTGCAGGATACGTCGTGGTCAGTTTGATGTGTCGTTGTGTCTAGCTATGTAGAGTAAAGTGTGTCTAGTTTGTGATAGGCGTTTCTCATTCACTCCCATGTGCACATCATTGCATACAACACCAACCATTGATCATCTCTAGACAATGCCAACATGATTACCAACTTTGGAAATTACCCAATTGACAGATTTGATGAGTCACTTTGATCAGTCAACCACTTTGATCAGTCATGTCCATCTCATCAATGGACAATGCCAACATGATCAACTTCACTCGCATTAGGTAAGCAAGGTAAGGAGGTAAGTGATGTCTTCAAATGCTCCTTTTCAGTCAATATGATGCTTAGAAGCATCGACCCAACAACCCAAGTTGGTTGTTTGATGGCGAGTTAGTCAACGCCATAGAAATAGTGCAATTACCTTAAGAGTGTACAGATGTTTTATGACATAGAGTTAAAGCACTTGGTTACAATGTATACGTACAAAGCACAATCAGGGTAGTAGACATCTCCATTTAGCTCTATATAAATGCGAGAAAATGTAGACATAATAACAATCAATTACATTTGGGTATTTTTGTTTGACCCAATAGGAGTTAATGTAACCATACTAGACGTAAGATGCATAATAGCATTTTAAGCATATTGAACATATTGAGCATATAGACACACTTAGACAACTAGGTTACTTGCATATTGGAATTTTGACATAACCATATGGGATGTAATCTACCCACATTAGACATAGATAACATGTTACCGTTATAATCGTTTTAGACATATGAAGTACATAGACACTTTTATCACTACGTACATGCATATTGACATTTTAGTCATAACCCATTATTGTAGCGGGAGGGCCGGTTCGGCCCTCCCTCCTCGCTGATGCGAGGGGTGGTTGCGCACCACCCCTCGCGTCAGCGAGGGCTGGCCGGCGGCCAGCAGTTCGCTGGCCGTCGGCCAGCTCGCTGCCGGCCGGCTGGACGGCCGGCGGCCGGCCAAGCGACCGGCCGGCCACCGGCCGGCCAGCCGCCAGCCGCCGATCGCGGCCTCAGCCGGATCGGCGGTTGGGAGGCCACGAAGGCTTCGAGGGCAAGGCCTCGTGGCCTCGTGCCCTCGCCCCCCCTCGCCCTCCTTGCAAACGAGCAAGAGAGGACGAAGGGATAGGGGTAGCGATGGGAGGTCGAAATAGCTGGCGCGAAATCGCCGGCGTGCCTCGCACGCGACGATTTCGCGCCAGAACAACAAAACATGAATCGAAGTTCGTTTACGACAAACTTCGACATAAAACGAACGAAATAACTCGTGCGAACACACGAGTTCGAGGTAAAACCCCCGGTTTGGGTCCCAAAACCAGGGGTTTGGTTAAAGACGGAAATGGGCCTCCGGAGACTCGAAATATTCGAGTCTCCCTGCTCTGGGTCGTTGATGACGATTTTCCCTCAGTCTTGCGAAGGGGGTAAACCCCTGACGCGGACTGAGAACGCCATTCTGCGAACTCCGACGACGACTTCAGAGTAGGAGCTGGAGACACGCCCGTTACAATACCGATAGATATATAAATATATAATTATACATTGATATTCATAGTTATAGATATAAGCTTAGATACTTTCACATATATGTATATAGATATAATCATAATCATAAAAAATATATAAATGTATTTATATAGATTTAGATGTAGATCAATATAAAAACGTATATAGAATTAAATATAGCTATAATATATGCATAAGTATTTTTGTTAATATTTTTCCATTTAGATTGAAATTTAGTTCTGGATTTTGTTATAAGTATGAAATTCAATATCAATGTACTTGTGAATATAAGTAGAGAGGTTGAATTCAAAATATATGGATGTAGATGTATGAGCCATTGAGGTGTTGTAATTAGATTTATATTAGTATTTCACATCGAAAACTAAAGACATAATATATTTGTATGATTTTTAGAGGAAAAGTTTGAAAAATATGGGACTTCACCATCCACATATTTTTTAATTGAAATTAGGTTGGAAAATGTTTTAAATACACAATGTAGCAATGTATTGGCTTGTAGAATAACAAAGTGTTGATAAGTTTGATGTTTTTGACTTTTTTTTTAACTTGTCGTGTATTGGTGAAATCCCATGGACGTTATGTTATGAGGAGACGGATATTGACTTTCATATGCGTGACCTTTAAATGCGTGAGCGGGCATCCGATGCAGTTTCCCTCATTTTTTTCTTTTCTTAAAGCCGATTGTCGGTGAAGGAATGATTGTTTGACTACTTTCCTGGAATGCGGGCTTCCCATTAGCCTCGGGTTATTCAACGAACTCAATCTTCTGTACCAGCACTGGTTGCCCAATTTCTGTTGCTTTTTGTCATTATCGTTCTCCAATGTTTCTCTTTTTGAAACATAGATGGTGCGAGATTTTACTTGGTCGGATTCGCTCCTATCCGCGTTGACGCGAGGATAAGCTCGCACCATTTACGCTGCAACCGATTTGCTCGCATCGTTTTCGGAATGTTCGTTTTAGCTCGCACCATATATGTCTTCTCTGGTTTTTGTCTTAGGTGCCGATTTTCAGGTCGAGCTAGAAGCTAGTCCATGAGACTAGTGTCGCGTTGGATAGAGTAAAGGTTCAAGATCGACCGCACCCTCGATCGGCGGTCCTGCTCGATCCACATCAAGGTGGATCGAGGAGGACCCTCCACGTTGTTTGCACTCGGCCCCTGCCGGGGCCATCACGATGGATCTTTGGTTGCGCGAGAACAATACAAATGAAGTATCGTCAACTCAAGATCTTTGTACACCCGCCAAGTGGGGTGTGCCTATGCATGCTAGGGCCTGTTTTGTACACATGCATGAAAGTTTAGCGGTAGAGTGAGCACCTTGTCCACCGAAGGGGTGAGTCTCGCATTTTGGTCGAGCTCCCAGAGGTGGACAGGGTGATACGGTAGTTAGGGGAAAAAGTGTTTTGGAAAGTGGATGTCGAACGGAAAACAATAGGGATACTTCGTAACCCAAAAACATAATGTTAACAATGGCACACATTTACACATAGGCATAGATATCGAAATAGACATATACATCAACAAAGACGTAATCATACACATAGACATGAACATGAACATGGACATGAACATACACATAGACATGCACATAAATATAGACATAGACATAGAAGAGGACAAAGTTATAGACATAGACATAGACATAGACATAGACATAGACATAGACATAGACATAGACATAGACATGGACATAGACATAAACATACCTAGACATAGACATAGACATAAGCATAGACATAGACATAGACATACACTAGACATAGACATAGACATAGACATAGACATAGACATAGACATAGACATAGACATAGACATAGACATAGACGTAGACGTAGACGTAGACGTAGACGTAGACGTAGACGTAGACGTAGACGTAGACGGAGACGTAGACGTAGACGTAGACGTAGACGGAGACGTAGACGTAGACGTAGACGTAGACGGAGACGTAGACGTAGACGTAGACGTAGACGGAGACGTAGACGTAGACGTAGACGTAGACGGAGACGTAGACGTAGACGTAGACGTAGACGGAGACGTAGACGTAGACGTAGACGTAGACGGAGACGTAGACGTAGACGTAGACGTAGACGGAGACGTAGACGTAGACGTAGACGTAGACGGAGACGTAGACGTAGACGTAGACGTAGACGGAGACGTAGACGTAGACGTAGACGTAGACGGAGACGTAGACGTAGACGTAGACGTAGACGGAGACGTAGACGTAGACGTAGACGTAGACGGAGACGTAGACGTAGACGTAGACGTAGACGGAGACGTAGACGTAGACGTAGACGTAGACGGAGACGTAGACGTAGACGTAGACGTAGACGGAGACGTAGACGTAGACGTAGACGTAGACGGAGACGTAGACGTAGACGTAGACGTAGACGGAGACGTAGACGTAGACGTAGACGTAGACGGAGACGTAGACGTAGACGTAGACGTAGACGGAGACGTAGACGTAGACGTAGACGTAGACGGAGACGTAGACGTAGACGTAGACGTAGACGGAGACGTAGACGTAGACGTAGACGTAGACGGAGACGTAGACGTAGACGTAGACGTAGACGGAGACGTAGACGTAGACGTAGACGTAGACGGAGACGTAGACGTAGACGTAGACGTAGACGGAGACGTAGACGTAGACGTAGACGTAGACGGAGACGTAGACGTAGACGTAGACGTAGACGGAGACGTAGACGTAGACGTAGACGTAGACGGAGACGTAGACGTAGACGTAGACGTAGACGGAGACGTAGACGTAGACGTAGACGTAGACGGAGACGTAGACGTAGACGTAGACGTAGACGGAGACGTAGACGTAGACGTAGACGTAGACGGAGACGTAGACGTAGACGTAGACGTAGACGGAGACGTAGACGTAGACGTAGACGTAGACGGAGACGTAGACGTAGACGTAGACGTAGACGGAGACGTAGACGTAGACGTAGACGTAGACGGAGACGTAGACGTAGACGTAGACGTAGACGGAGACGTAGACGTAGACGTAGACGTAGACGGAGACGTAGACGTAGACGTAGACGTAGACGGAGACGTAGACGTAGACGTAGACGTAGACGGAGACGTAGACGTAGACGTAGACGTAGACGGAGACGTAGACGTAGACGTAGACGTAGACGGAGACGTAGACGTAGACGTAGACGTAGACGGAGACGTAGACGTAGACGTAGACGTAGACGGAGACGTAGACGTAGACGTAGACGTAGACGGAGACGTAGACGTAGACGTAGACGTAGACGGAGACGTAGACGTAGACGTAGACGTAGACGGAGACGTAGACGTAGACGTAGACGTAGACGGAGACGTAGACGTAGACGTAGACGTAGACGGAGACGTAGACGTAGACGTAGACGTAGACGGAGACGTAGACGTAGACGTAGACGTAGACGGAGACGTAGACGTAGACGTAGACGTAGACGGAGACGTAGACGTAGACGTAGACGTAGACGGAGACGTAGACGTAGACGTAGACGTAGACGGAGACGTAGACGTAGACGTAGACGTAGACGGAGACGTAGACGTAGACGTAGACGTAGACGGAGACGTAGACGTAGACGTAGACGTAGACGGAGACGTAGACGTAGACGTAGACGTAGACGGAGACGTAGACGTAGACGTAGACGTAGACGGAGACGTAGACGTAGACGTAGACGTAGACGGAGACGTAGACGTAGACGTAGACGTAGACGGAGACGTAGACGTAGACGTAGACGTAGACGGAGACGTAGACGTAGACGTAGACGTAGACGGAGACGTAGACGTAGACGTAGACGTAGACGGAGACGTAGACGTAGACGTAGACGTAGACGGAGACGTAGACGTAGACGTAGACGTAGACGGAGACGTAGACGTAGACGTAGACGTAGACGGAGACGTAGACGTAGACGTAGACGTAGACGGAGACGTAGACGTAGACGTAGACGTAGACGGAGACGTAGACGTAGACGTAGACGTAGACGGAGACGTAGACGTAGACGTAGACGTAGACGGAGACGTAGACGTAGACGTAGACGTAGACGGAGACGTAGACGTAGACGTAGACGTAGACGGAGACGTAGACGTAGACGTAGACGTAGACGGAGACGTAGACGTAGACGTAGACGTAGACGGAGACGTAGACGTAGACGTAGACGTAGACGGAGACGTAGACGTAGACGTAGACGTAGACGGAGACGTAGACGTAGACGTAGACGTAGACGGAGACGTAGACGTAGACGTAGACGTAGACGGAGACGTAGACGTAGACGTAGACGTAGACGGAGACGTAGACGTAGACGTAGACGTAGACGGAGACGTAGACGTAGACGTAGACGTAGACGGAGACGTAGACGTAGACGTAGACGTAGACGGAGACGTAGACGTAGACGTAGACGTAGACGGAGACGTAGACGTAGACGTAGACGTAGACGGAGACGTAGACGTAGACGTAGACGTAGACGGAGACGTAGACGTAGACGTAGACGTAGACGGAGACGTAGACGTAGACGTAGACGTAGACGGAGACGTAGACGTAGACGTAGACGTAGACGGAGACGTAGACGTAGACGTAGACGTAGACGGAGACGTAGACGTAGACGTAGACGTAGACGGAGACGTAGACGTAGACGTAGACGTAGACGGAGACGTAGACGTAGACGTAGACGTAGACGGAGACGTAGACGTAGACGTAGACGTAGACGGAGACGTAGACGTAGACGTAGACGTAGACGGAGACGTAGACGTAGACGTAGACGTAGACGGAGACGTAGACGTAGACGTAGACGTAGACATAGACATAGACATAGACATAGACATAGACATAGACATAGACATAGACATAGACATAGACATAGACATAGACATAGACATACACATACACATACACATACACATAGACATAGACATAGGCATAGGCATAGGCATAGGAATAGGCATAGGCATAGGCATAGGCATAGACATAGACATAGATATAAACATAGACATAGACATATGTATAGATCGACAAAGATATAGACATAGACATAGACATGGACATAGATTTAGACATAGACATAGACATAGACATAGAAAATGACAGTCATAGGCATTAGCATAGACATAGACATAAACATTGACATAGACATAGACATAACAACAAAATAGAAATAGACATAGATAACTTGATTGAATTTGATGTTGACATAGACATACACACAGATAAAAGCATAGACATAGACATAGATATAGATATAGACATATACATATATATACATAAATAAATATATATGTAGATGTACATATAGATGTAGACATAGAAATAACGCTCTCATTAAATGAAATGGACTGCAACGCTACATCATGCAAGTGGAGTCTGCATGCAAGAGAAAGGTCATGTCAGCATGCAGCCGTATGTCCAACTAGTCCAGGTCACGGAAGTGAGAAGTATGGCTACAAGGGAACCAGCACACAAGAGAGTCCTGCAGACATAGCACGCAAGGGGCACACGTGTATGTGCCGTGACGGCCGTGTCTTGTATCCTCTACTCGCTCTCCACTCTACCAACGTCCGCCAGCCGAGCCCCTCCTCCCGCCTTCACAAGGCCTGCGTGGCCCTGGCCACGTCGCCTGTGTATGCCGTGTCTCTGGCCCAAGTCATGGCCCTCTTCCTGATCTGTTACACCTGAGCGCGCTGTAGGGTTACCCCCACCCGCAAGTAGAGGAGGGCCGTCACCGATGCAGCCACCCCTGTCGCCCCTCCCTAGCGCACCAATCTCCGCCGTGTCGCCTCGGTGCAGGTCTTCAACACCCGGTCGAGACCCCTCGAGAATGCACCAAACGTCTCCATGGCCGGGAAGCCGAAGACCAATCGGTCTCTCCCCGCCAACCATCGCTGGCGTCCCGTCAGTAGCAGTGAGTGAAATTGCTGCTACTGTCACGGCGTTGATGGTTGCCGACACGCCCACTGTTCTCCCATCCACTACTGCTGCCACACCTGCCTCTATGGTCGCGGTCTCTACTACGTCAACTACATTCTCCATCTCCATCTCCATCTCTACGTCTGCCTCCAAATCCGCGTCGGACCACTCGTTCGTCTGCGACTCCATGTCGGACTTCTCCTCGGATGTCTCGTCCCAACTAAGAGCATCCTATCGTGCAGCACCGTTTGTTGCATCCCTCCTGTACTCGCCGGTGGTCGTCGGCGGACACTCCATCCCCCCCTCGACCGACGCACCGATAGAAGCTGCGAAGGTATGCCACACCAACCTTGCGACTGGGGAAAATAGAGTCAGCTCTATTGTGACGTCTGCCACTACTACAAGTGCTGCTGCTTCCTGGGTACGTCTCGCCAAACGTGCCATCCGCTGCCCCGCGTGCCAAGTGCGAGAGTGACAACGGCGAACCGAAAGGACTACCACAGAAGAGGAGGGGTCAAAGGTCGGGATGACTCCAACTGCCTCAAGCATAGAGCGGAGGGCGTCAGATGTGGAGCTAAGGTCGGGAGATGTGGCATCGCCGGGTGATGACACATCTTCCTCCTCGCCATCCTCACGGATGGCGAGGAGGAAGATGTAGCTGTTTGCAGCGGCATGGTGGTAATGGTCCTCTCAGAGACCACATGGTCTATGAGCTGTAGCACCATGCGCTTCAGACCCTAGAGCTCAACATACAACACCGCCATAGCTCCACTGAGAGGTACCATAGTGTTGTAAGGTGAAGATGGAGGGCGGGATCGTATCCATGGCGGTCAACACCCGGTAGGGTGCTGGCGACACTGGCGCCAGCCATGGTGCCGATCGCCATAGTAGTAATAGGCAAATCCATTAGATGCCTAAGGTGTGTGCCACGGCTGCAATTGCCACTGTGGACGCGGCGCCTGCCACGTATGCAGAGCTAGTGCCAACAATGACGTCAATTGCGTTCCTTGCAACACCAGTCTGCTCATCTCCGGAGCTTGGCATGGGTGAGTACATAGGGCACTCGCTCCCGCTGGCACGAGGCCACAAGGGGAGGTGTGCGATCAAAGCACAGACTCTTAGACGTGCTGTGATGCCGTCACGAGGATGGCCACCACCATGCTGGTGGTGTGCTGCTGTGCGAGTGATCCGCGATTGCTATGCTGCTATCGCTCGGCAAACACAATGTGCGACCACAAGTTGCCTTCATTGCTACTGTTGTTGTCGCTGCTGCTTGCGGCCGCCATCAACACCGATAGTGTTGGTCCTCGCCACACTTCCTGCAATGGCTAGCGCTGCTCGTGCCGTTGCTTTTACAACCGCTACAATCGCTCTCTTTGCCGTTGTCAAGTGACGGCTATGGCCTCAAGCTGACTTTGCCCTCTCCTGTGTTGTTTGTTCTTTTCCCCTTTTATGTTATTTTTTTCTTTCTTTTCCAGGGGCCACCTCGTTGGATGCCCCTTTGGGGAATGTTGTGGGGTGCCGCGCTCAAGGACCCCCCCTTTTTGTCCTCTTCCCCCCCCCCTTTTTTTGCTTGGTCTGGCTCGACTCCGCGAGCGAGCTCGCACAAGGAGCTCGCTCGTTGAGCGAGCACACTTGGCGAGCTCGCCCGCGGGCGAGCTCAACAGCCCCCCCTCACCCTGACGGGTGAGCAGACATA
>SZWC01020212.1:18185-50250 GCA_023375785.1 Penium margaritaceum
AAGAAATTTCGGCAGCATTTCTCCTGGCCCAGTGGCCGTGGGAAAAAATCTGACGCCGCCACCAGGCGGGTCAATGCTGCCGGAAAAAATCCGGCAGCATTTCCCCTGCACTGGCGCGTATGGGGGTCCGCCGGCGTTGTCTGGCACCTGTACGCCAGTGTTCTGCTGCTGCTGCTACGCTCTAGCTCTGATACCAAGCTAGAAACCTAGGCATCAGGTTGGGGCAGCATGCGTTGTTGATGCAGCATACGGGCTCCCACGCTCGTTGCTTAAGTCTGATGCCCCCTCAGTCTACTGCTCTACAGACTAAGTCTGGAAGCTCTGGGTTTGTTACTCAGAAGTGCGCGCGCCAATGTTAGCGCCAGAAAGCAGCTGAAAACTGGAAGTAACTGACTAGCAATGAAGAATGCGGAATAATGGGGAACCCCTCCAAGTTCTAGCCCCCCCCCCCACTAGTGTAGAAGTTGTTACTCAGCTAACCAGCCAATCAGAAAATAGTGCTAGACCTATTTTCTGGCAGGCAGGGTTTTCTCGGTGAGCCCTGCCAGACGCCCGACAGCCCAAGACCCGGCCGTCGTCCGTTTTGCCTGAAAACTGGACCATACCATAATACCGACGCTGCGAACGCAGTCGTGCGGTCAGAATCAGCTAGAAAAAAAGCTAAGAGAAGTTATGGCTGCACGAACCCAGGCAGTGCCTATGACAGTCAACGATGCCAAACAGGGCCATACAACAAAAGACATGGACCCTAGGCATCGCATGATGCTGCAGACGCAATGCCACAGCCAGACACAGTGCTAGGTGCATGCAGACTGCATCCGCAGTGGCAGTGACTGCCGGCGGCCCGACCACCGAGGAGGCCTGCTGATGGAGCTGAGCGCATCGCCAGAGGGAGGAGGCTCCACCAACGGGTGAGAGGGTCTCAGCGTGCGTTGGCTCCACCGAGCGACACTCCAACGGCGTCAAGTCTCGCCGCCAGTCATCTGCACGCCGATGTACACAAGGCGGGAGGTCACAACAGAGTATAATGAGAGATGCACGAAAACCAACAGCGGCAGCAGCGCACGGCGGCAGCACCACAGCAGCAGCATGCCGCGGCAGCAGCACCGCAGCAGCGTAGTAGCAGCGGCAGTTGCGGCAGCGGCAATAGCAGAAGCAGCGGCGGCAGCGGCACAGCAGCAACGGCTGCAGCAGCGGCAGCAGCAGCATCGCAGCAGCAGCGGCAACAGCAGCAGCGCAGCAACAGCAGTGGCAACATCGTGTGGCGGCTACAGCAGAGTGCAGCAGCCGCAGCGCGCAACAGCAGCAGTAGCAGTAGCACGCGACTGCTGCCACAGCGGCACGCGGAGCGGCCAGGCGGCCGCTCCGCACATAGCCGCGCGACTGCTGCTACAGCTGACGGCGCAACACCAGCAGCAGCCGAGCGGAAGCTGCTGCGCAACTTCTGCACAGCTCCTACGCGGCTGCTGTGGAGCGACCGCCAGCTCGCGTAGCAGTCGCGAGGGTTGAAAACAAAAAAAGAGAAAATGGGGGGGTGAACTGACGTCAGCATCTTGACTTGCTAACGTCATCAGGTTTTGCTGACGTCAGCAAAATTCTGCTGATGTCAGCATGTGACTTAGTGAATTTTTGGTCGGAGGGTTAAAAGTTGCCAGCCTTTCAAATCCTCAAGAAACGCTCATGGTTCTGTAATTTGGCCACTTTGTTGTCTCGGCCCATAATGAGCGGCACCATGGCTCCGTCCGACAAGAAGGGAAAAGGGGTGATAGATCCCTCTTCTTCCTCCTCAAGGGTCATGAGCCCACGTTTGCAGGCCATTGAGGACTTGCAGAGCCAGCAGGACGAGATGCATCGACTGCAGCAGGAGCACATTGACGCCATGCGTACACTCACCGAGCTTGTTCGAGGTCATTCCACGACTCCGCGACAGACTTCTGAGGGCGCGGCTGGGGTCACACCCTCTACACAGCACTCAGCACCGGAGAGAGGAGTTGGAGCCGACCAGCTACCTCCTGAACCTTGGGACAAGGATCCAGACATGCCAGGCATGGAGGGCGACTCCCCCGAGCGCGATTCGTATGCTTCAGGAGCGTATCCGTCAGCTTCGGACGAGCTCTCGACCCCCACACACATCCCGCTTTCCGGAGCCTCAATCGTCGCCTGACTTCCACCCCAGCAACTTCCCTCTTCCCGGCATCTTTCCCATCTCTCATCCTTCCCAGCCTGTGGTTACTCTCCCTACGGAGCGGCAACCCAAGGACTTCGAGACGCCGCCTCCCCGGTGTGTCTGCGAGGACGGCTTTGACTGCTGGGAGATCCTCTTTCAGGTCTGGGCCAGTTCAGAGGGCGTGTGGCCCTACTACCACAGTCCGTATTAGACTACGGACCGAGCTCAGGTGTTGACAGCGGCTAGAGCGATACGTGGACTCCTCTATGCATGCCGCGCGAGACCGTCATTGACTTCCGCCCGTTCCTTGGCGAAGCGGGCACAGGCTCCGGCGCTGATCCACGTGGGGGCTGGGACCTAGCGCTATCCCTACTCGCTGCAGAGACTCACGCCACCCGCGTTGCACACATCCGTGCCTTTCACTCTCTTCGCCAGGGGCCTACTGAGCCCGCAACACACTACTGGTGACGCGCTATGCGCATCTACACGCGCCTTGGGACTTCACAAGGTACACAGCTGTGGGCGCTGCGCATGATCATGCTCGGGGTTTGCCTTGAGCACACTGACATCTTCACGCGGTAAAGCGACGCCGAGCTTGAGCCTTTTTTGGCCTCACTGCAACTTCTTCCTTGGGCGCACCAGCTTTTCTTCCTGGTGACTTCAGCGTGTGAGGCAGCCGTGGCTCATCAGGAGACTTCCATTGCTACGGCAGTTGTTGCATCACCACCGACGCCCCTCCTGCAGACCCCTTCTCCATCCTCCACCTCATCATCCTCCTTCCCTTCCACCTCGATTACATTGACTCAGACATAGGGTGTCGCGACAGCAGCACAAGGGAAGAAGGGGCGACGAAAGTACGGCTCAGGCTAGTAGCAGCCGTAGCAGCAGCCGTCATCGGGCAGTAGCGGTGGACGCTCCGTTCACTGCTACAACTGTGGAGGCGTCCATCGCTACACCGAGTGCCAGCAGCCGCTCGACTGGGCACGGATTACTCGCGGGCTCGAGGCTGCGCACACACTCCGGTCTACATCGAGCAGCACATCCTCCAGACGCGCGGCGACCACGATCGTAGTAGATCCTGCTTCTTCACCATCGACCAGTGGCAACCCCGACCCACGTGACCGCACCATCGCCGAGCTTCCCCACCTTCTGGCGCTCCGCTTTCAGGGAGGTGCGAGTGTGTTGTCACAGCCGGGTGGTTCACAGACTGTCGGTTTGTCTCTTCTGGTGACCTGGGATGACTCATGTGGGGGGGCACAGTGGGCATGTGATGACAATGGGCCTGACTGTACACATTGGATTCATGAGTCTCATCGTCGTGCCCTTCGTCGTTCCTCCCCACCTGCTGCCCAGCGTACGTCCGAGGCCAAGTGTTCCATTGCCCGTTGTACAGTGACGTCCTCCAGTCGTGATTCCGAAGGCACTTGGATCATTCAGGTGCCACTCATCACATGACGTGTCGTCGTAGTGATTTTGTCGTTTTCGGCCCTGTTGCGTCTGTCCGTTCCGTCTGCACAGGCTCTGGTCAGTCCTTGCCAGTCCAGGGTGTTGGGGTCGTGCATTTCGATGGTCCTTCTAGCCCCTTGTATCTTTCCGAGGTGATGTTTGTGCCTGACCTTGAGCTCAATTTGCTTTCTGTCCGTGCTTGCACACTGATGGGACTCTCTGTGGAGCACACTGCCGAGTCCACAACTGTGACTGCTATTGACACTTGCAGCATTGTTCTCCGTGCCTCTGTTGTGGATGATCTATATCTTGTCTCTTGTACTTTTGCTCCTTGCTCTTCCTCCCCTTCAGCTCGTGTTTTTGTCACAGGTGTCCTGTCTCCTGATCACCAGCGATTGCTTCATTGCCGTCTGTGTTGAGCTCTGTTCGGTGTAGTGGCTCAGCATGACTGGGAACTACACCAGATGGATGTGAACAATGCATTCCTCCATGGCTCCCTGGATGAGAAGATCTACATGGCTCAGCCACCTGGCTTTGAGGACGGTGACAAGGTATGGCGCTTGCGCAAGTCCTTGTACGGCCTCAAGCAATCTCCTCGGTGTTGGAACGAGGAGATCACTGGGACCCTGACCTGTGGGGAATATGTCCAGAGTGAGGCAGATCCCTCTCTCTTCATCAGACGGACGCTTAAACGGTTCACCGCCATCCTGGTCCATGTCGATGACCTTCTGATCGCGTCTCCTTCAGTGGAGGCTGTGAAGGAGGCCAAGGCTGTCCTCCAGACTGCCTACAGGATGAAGGACCTTGGTCCTGCAACGGTGTTTCTTGGCATGGAGATCGTACGACACCACAGACGTCGTACTCTACTACTACATCAGGCCCGATACACATGGGGGAGCGCTTCAGCGACCTCCTCGGCGCAGTTCCCACGGCCTCCACACCTCTCACACCTGACAGGCAGGATGCCCTGAAGGTGCAGGATCCCACACAGCTGGGGGAGACAGTGGATGTGACATTGTACCTCCGTCTCATCGGATCTCTGATGTACCTGGCCACTACCACACGTCTTGACATCGCATTTTTCGTCAACCTCCTTGCCCACTTCTTGCAGGCTCCACGCGCTAGAGCCCTTCATGCAGTTGTGCGAGTGGTGCGGTACGTGGTCACCACACCATGCCTCGGACTCTGCTTTCGCCGGCAGTGTTCGGTGGTCCTTGACGGCTACACCGACAGCGACTGGGCCTAGAGCCCAGATGGACGCAGTCGCACCAGTTACGTGTTCTTGCTCGGTGGGAACGATGTGTCCTGGCGCAGCAGGAAGTAGGGCTGCATTGCACGTAGCTTATTGAAGGCAGAGTACGTTGCTTTGGGTGCAGGGGCTGCTGAGGCGGTATGGCTGCAGCGCCTGTTCCATGAGCTTGGCCAGTCAGCACCCGCTATCGTGCTTCGCTGCGACAACCAGAGTGCTCTTGCCATTGCGGAGAACTCTGGTGTGTTTCATGCTCGCACGAAGCACATTGCGGTTGAGCACCACTTCGTGCGTGATCTGGTGGAGTGACACGTGATCTCCGTCATTTGGGTTGGCATTGACATGCAGCGTGCTGACTTCTTGACGAAGGCACTAGCACGCAGAAAGTTCCTGGTGGCCATTCGTTCTGTTGGACTTCGCCCCTTGCCTGAGAGTGGTTGAGTGTGGGGTGTGTCCGTGTCCGTGTCACATTTTTCGTTGTACTTGTTTTTGTACTCGTCTCAGTGATGCACGTGTATGGACATGCGTACCATCGGGTCATGGGGGAGTGTTGTGATTTGTGACGTTCCTGTCAACCTGTACAGTTTACTGTGACCACTCGGCCGTGTCCATACTCGTGCAGATCCCTGATGCGGACCCTGGAGGCACCGGTGCGTCATCTGGTGGCGGACTACCATCCTGGAGCTGACCGATGACCGTTCCAGAGCTCCGGACGCTACCCGGGACCTGCAGTTTTTCTGCTGCACACAGTTGGACTGGTCGTGGGCCCGATTTGCATTTTTTTGTATTGTGTGTCCACCGCTTGATTCCGGATGCATGCATTTGACCAGTCATAGCGTCCGGCTTTTGATTCTACACGTCTAGGTTCAAATGGCGTAGCATTCTAACATGTCTACGCAGAGTTACGGTCAAAACAGTGGTTTTTGGCCGGTTTTAGGACAGATCTTGCATTGCCGCGTGTGACACCCGTCGTGCGCCGCGGCAGGTACTTATGCCATGGACCTGTCATTTTTCATCTCTCTCTGCAAATGCTATTGAAGCATTCTGACACTTTGCCTTGTGTCTCCTAGCCAGACCCTTGCCGGTGCGTGCACGACTTGTGACTGTCGTCACTATCTGACCAGGCAGTGACGCCCAGTCATCGGCTGTGTCGCTAGGAAGCTTCCACGCATCTTCTTACCCTCCCCCCCCCATGTCTTGCTATTCTTGACCCTCACCAAAAAAAGAAGGGTCAATTACTTTGTTGGTCAGGAGTTAACATCTTAATTGTCTTAGGTGATTCCACTTGTAACTTTTTCCGAATATTAGTCCCGTCACAAAAAAGAGACGGGTCAATTACTTTGTTTGTCACGAGTTCATATCTTAATTGTCTTAGGTGACTCCCCTTGTAACTTTTTGACAATGCTAGTCCTGAGATTCCAGGAAGCTTCCTAACATGCTTGCCACTTGCAAGGCGTCAGCGCTTAGTCAGCTCACGGCGTCAACACAGGTCGGACGCGAAACGGCAAGGGTTTGGCTAGACGACACGAACACAGTATCAATTTTTCTTTCCATGAATAAGTACATGTAGAGAGAGATAATAAATGACAAGTCCACAGCATAAGTACCTGCCGCGGGGCACGACGGGTGTCGCACGCGGGAGTGCAAGGTCTATCCTAAAACCGGCCAAAAACGACTGTTTTGGCCGTAACTTTGCGCAAACAAATCATAACGCTACGTTGTCTGAACCTAAAGATGCAAAATCTCGAGCCAGACGCTACGACTTGACACACACATCCGGCACTGATCGGTGGAAAGACAATGCACAACATGCAAATCGGGCTCAAGAGCCAGTCCACCGACAAAACTCTAGCGTATGCACAGAAACCGCAAAGCACCCCGGCAAGCACCCAGGGCGTCGTGGCAGCTCTCTGGCAGCTACTGGTGGGTGGAGCCACCACTTGTCGGTGCTCCGGCGCCAGCTGTGTCCGCATCAAGGGTAGGCTGCAGAAACAACTACAGGAGGTCCGAGACAGCATCCACGACGCTGGGACAGTCGTCCCTCAGCTCCGAGTGGGTGGTCCACCACCTGCCAATGCGCCGGTGCCTCCGGGGTCGGCATCGAGGACCATGTCGTCGCGCTCTCCTGTACCGCTGCTCTCCTGGCTGTCGCTCGTGATGGGTGGAAGCCACACACACCAACATTCTCCCAGGCTGACACAACTATCAACATAATGTTGTCTGAGCAAGGGCAAGAAAGGATGGCTCAGGCAACCAATCGTAGCGAGCACCGATCAAGCATACCACATCGCAAGGTCTCCTCGTGAGAATGGTGCGTCCCACCAAGTGCCCAGGCCTTGACCATGCAAGAAGTCAATCACACACCTACATGTCAAACATCATGTGAGAGAGAAAGAGAAACAAGGTCTCCTCGTGACCCCGGAAAATGTCTCCGGGTGTCCGGGTCTCGACCACATCATGCATGGATCATACATGACACATGTAGGCAATGGGTCTCTTGTCACACCGGTAGAACTCACTAGGTGCACGGGTCTTGACAAGCATAACCTCGACCATAGCATCGTGCCGCACTCCATGTAACCTCGCTGTCCTCAAAAGAGTGTCAGGCCAAAGCCTACACACCAACACCCCATCTGGGCTACAGAGGCTGATAGCACAAGCAAAGATGATGGCTGCTCCAAACACACTCCCTGAGGAGGGAGCACGACCCCCCCATGGCCACATATCCCTACACTGCAATAGCAAGGCTGACGACGATGCTAGTGAGATGTACTCGCACAGAGCCTCACCCTAGAGCGTCGTTGTCGATGGCGTCATCGTCGATATCATCGTCACTATTGTCATCATCTGTTGATGTGACCGGTGCAGCGTTGAGGGCCTCCTCCAAGACAGTCGCCTGTTGTATGGCCTCTAACTGCTGAGTTGCATATCGCCTCACGACCTCCGCAGCATTGAGGCGCGCGTGGAGCTCTACGAGCTCTGACGCGGCAGCTGACCTGCTGGCTACATCTGTGGCATGTAGGCGGTCAGTCTCGAAATGAACCTGACGGTGGACCTCAATCGTGTGCGTGTCGGCACGAGCCAGAGTCTCCTACAGCCTTGCGGTCTCACTGCGTAGGAAAGAGTGGAGTTGCGCCTGCTCATTGCACAAGTCGACGTCCTCTACGTCCGACGTCGACTCAAGTGCCACCGGGCCACGAAGTGCTAGTAGAGCGTGAGAGCAAGACAATGAGTCACCACATAAGTCATCTGGAGCTGTAGGAACAATTGTTGCGAAAGCACCTGCTGCTCGTGACACACCTATCGCTCGGCCGTCAGCTGCTGGCCGGATGTCGCCATGTGTAGGTACACTTGCATCCATGGCGACGTCGCGGTCATCGAAGGTGATGTCAGTGCTGTGGTACTCCCCGCGACCCCTGGTGCGCAGCCCATCATCCACCTGCTGCACGAGATCCGCCTGTCCCAGACCTGCATGTTGTAGAGATCATGCAGCTGCCTTGAGACGCATCCTCCACACACTCCATGACAACCTGTCGTGTTGGATCAATCGCGGTGTAACACCGGCTGCTGGCCTCCCAAAGCTCGGCCACGAGACTCTGCACGTGCAGCTCCACTCCAGCCATGGCTGTCTCCTGAGCGTCCATCGCAGAGCTCAGGCACTCGGGGCAGGCGCTCATTGTCTCTATGTCGTTGGCTGGAACCTGTATGGTGTCAACAACGCTGGTCAAAGAGAACCTGAGCCAGAGATTATGCAACTCGCTCTGCATCCTCGACCGTGGCTGTTGCAAGCTCATCAGGCGCCACCGACGTATCGCACACATAGACTTCTGCCATCGTATAGGTGTCATCCTGTGCTCGTGCTATAGCTGCTGCAAATACGGCAGCACATTGGGCCTCTACAACTGTCACTGACTCCGTGTCTGACCAATCCCCCATGTACGACTTGTCGTCCTCACAAGGGGCGCATGTCCCCTCCTGGCAGTCAGGCACATCCTCCTGTCGTCGAGCACTATCCCTTGCATCAATCATGTGTTGTCCTGTGGTCGTCGGTGGGCACTCCACCTCCCCACCGGCCGACGGACTAGGAAAAACCAGGAGGGAGTGGCGCACCAACCGCGCGACCGAGGACGAGGGAGACGACTCTGTTGTAACTCCTGCCACCGTCATACCAGCTGCTATTCTCCCGGCCATCATCAGAGTATCAACGGCCTCTTCTGCCTCTCCTACTCCCTTTGCCACATCGGCTGTAATCTACGACTTCATGTCTGAAGCTGACTTAGCTTCCGGCCACTCCTCCTTCGACGAACAGTCCTCCACCATAACGAGATGATGCACCAACTGAGTGTGTCGTAAGCCTCCGTCTGCTGCCTCAGTCCTCGGCTCCAAGGTTGTCATTGGCGGACACTCCATTCCCCCCACGACCGACACACCGCCAGAAGGTTGATGGGGTTGACACACCAATCCTGTAGCCAAAGACGATGGAAGCGGCTCCTCATTAACGTCCATCACTGCTTGTGATGCTGCTTTCGGCACTACTACTGCTGGCTGGGCACAACTAGCCTGTCGAGCCATCCGCTCTCTCGCTCGATGAGTACGTGCACGAGGGGTGCCGGCAGAAGTGACAGCTAAGATAGCGACGGGTGGAGCTGAGGTCGGGTGGCAAGGGACCGGCAGGTGACGACACTGTAGGAGGTGAGGATGGTGAGGAGGGAGACAGGGATGTCTGCAGCGGCATGGTGGCAACGGCCCGCTCAGAGAGTACATGGTCTGTGAGCTGTTGCACCATGCGCTTTAGACCCTAGAGCTCAGCGTACAACACCGCCATAGCTCCACTGAGGGGTGCCACGGTATTGGCTGACAACGTCTCTCAATCCGATGGTGAAGACAAAGGCCGGGACCGTATCCAAGGCGGTCGCCACCACATAGACTACTCGCGACACTGGAGCCATCCTTGGTGCCGATCCCCACAGTAGTAGTAGGCAAAGCCGTTCAATGCCTGAGGCATATGCCACGGCTTCAACTTCCACTGTGGACGCGGTGACTGCGACATATGCAGAGCCGATGCCAACCACGGCGCCGGTTGCGATCCTTGCCACGCCAGTCTTCTCATCTCCGGAGCTCGGCGTGGGTGAGTGCACACGACACTTGCTCCCGCTGGGACAAGGCCAAAGGGGGAGGAGAGTGATCGAAGCACAATCTCTCAGACGTGCTACGATGCCGTCACGAGGACGGTCACCACCGCGCTAGTGGTATGTTGCTGTGCGACTCCAGTTTGCGACCTCAAGTAGCCTCCGTTACTGCTTCTGCACCGAGTGCAGTTGTCAGCCAAGGGCTGTGGCCTTAAGCCACCTTCACTGCTACTACTATTGCTACAACTCTCGCGGCGCATGCTGTTACAGCCATTCCCGTCATCAGCCGACGGTCGTGGCCTCAAGCCATACTTAAAAGGTAAAATTAAGGAAAGAACACAAAAACCCCTTTTTTTTCACGAAATGCTTGGCGCGAGTGGGGTACCCCTTATCAGGATCTTACTCAAATGCCCCACTCAAGGACACCCCTATCCTCTTTCTCCTCCTTTTTTTTTCAGACATCACCTCTTCCGGTGCCTCTTTTGG
Source organism: Penium margaritaceum (assembly GCA_023375785.1). NCBI lineage: Eukaryota > Viridiplantae > Streptophyta > Zygnematophyceae > Desmidiales > Peniaceae > Penium > Penium margaritaceum. The sequence goes on from SZWC01020212.1 coordinate 28,663, forward strand.
GGTTGTTCCGGGGTGCCCCTTGAGGACCTCCCCATGTGCTCTCCCCTTCCCTTTTTTTGGGGGGTGTGCAGGCTCGAGCCTTGCCTCAAGCGAGCTCGCTCGACGAGCCCGTCAAGCAAGCAAGCTCGGCAAGCTCGCTCACTGCAAGAAAGCAGCTTTGCGATGCATGATCGCAACGCGAAGCTACCATGCAGCTTCGTAGGGTGAGCAAGTAGCAGCAGTGGCTGCTACTATTGCGGCTACCACTACTACGCGACTATTGCTATTGTTGCAGCTGGCGTGAGCAGCTGCGGTTGCGTGCTACAGTTGCCCGCCGGTGCCGTCGCTACTATTGCGGCTACCGTTGCGCCTGTTGCATGCCGTTGCTGCTACCGCAGCTGCTTGTCGCTGCTACTGCTAATGTTGCTCACTGCCGCCTGTTGTTGCTGCTCTCAGCTGCTAGCTGTTGCTGTCGCTCGCTGTTGCTGTCGCTCGCTGTTTTCACTACTCTTTGTTGTAGTAGCAACATTAGCACACAATAGTAGCAGCTAGCAGCAGCAACAATAGTAGGCGGCAGTTGCAGCAGCTGCTACTGCCATGTGCTAATGCTACTACTGCAACTGTTGTTGCTGTGCCTATCGCTTGCCGTCGCTGCTGCTGTAACCGCTTGTCGCCACCGCTGCTGCTGTAGTCGCTTGTCGCCGCCACTGCTGCTGTTGCTGCTTCTGCTGCTGTGGCTGCTTTTGTCTATGCGACTGTTTTTGCTACTACTATCTGCAGCTCATGAAACTGCTACTATTGTTGCACTGGCTGTTGTTGCCGTAGCTTGCCAATCGCGAGTCGCTGGTCGCTAGCGGCTGCTGTTGCTGCACTCTCATGTGTTCAAGGCGGGTGACGTCGGCCGTAGTCGGATGACGTCGGCAGGTCCGAGTAACTCGGCTGCAGTGGTCACGCTCACTACTATTGCTCTGCTACGTCTCTGCTGTGCAGCTCGGCGAGAACTGTCTCACAACTTAGATACCATGAGAAGATTCCAGGAGGCTTCCTAATACGCTTGCCACTGCCTCGGCGTCAACGCTCAGTCGGCTCGCGGCGTCAACACAGGTCGGATGCGAAACGACAAGGGTTTGGCTAGACGACACAAACCCAATGTCAAATTTGCTTTCCATGAATAAGTACATGCAGAGAGAGAGAGAGATAACAAATGACAAGTCCACAGCACAAATACCTGCCGCGGTGCACGATGGGTGTCGCACGCGGAAGTGCAAGGTCTATCCTTAAAACAGACCAAAAACCACTACTTTCCCCGTAACTCTGGGCAAACAAATCATAACGCTATGCCGTCTTAACCTAGAGATGTAGAATCTTGAGCCAGACGCTACGACTTGTCACACGCATAAGTTTGGCACCAATCGGTGGACAGACAATGCAAAACATGCAAATCGGGCTCAAGAGACACTCCACTGAGACAACTCTAGCATCTTAAAAAAAATGTAAAGCACCTCGGCATGCACCCAAAGCGTCGTGGCAGCTCTCTGACAGCTGCTGGTGGGTGGAGCCACCACTCGTCAGTGCTGCGGTGCCAGTTGCGTCCGCACGAAGGATAGGCTGCAAAAACAACCACAGGAGGTCCGAGGCAGCATCCACGACGCCGGGATAGTTGAAGGTCACCTCCGAGTGGGTGGTCCACCACATGCCGACGCGCCAGTGCCTCCGGGGTCCGCATCGGGGACCATGTCGTCACGCTCTCCTGTACCGCTGCTCTCCTGGCCGTTGCTCATGATGGGTGGAAGCCAGACACACCAACACTCTTCTTCCTCCTCCCCCCCCTCCCGTCCTCCTCGTCTTGCTATTCTTGACCCTCACAAAAAGAAGAAGGGTCAATTACTTTGTTAGTCACGAGATAACATCTTAACTGTCTTAGTTGATTCCACTCGTAACTTTTTCACAATATTGCTCCTGTCGAAAAACGTTTCACTGATGTTTCTGGTACTGGATACCCAGACCACTTTCATTTTGAAACCGCGTGTCCGGTGTCTGCCATGTTAAAGATGGCATATCTGAGTCCAATGTTTTGCACACGGCATACTACCATTTGTAAATTTTATCACTGCATACCCAGAACGAATATAGGCAAATATTGAACATTAGACAAACGCAACCATACTTCTCATCGCGTCGGATGTATCCGCGATAGTTTGTCGTTGTAACGTGTCGAATCTCCAGCTCCTGCTCTGAAGTCGTCCTCGGAGTTCGCAGAATGGCGTTCTCAATCTGCGTCAGGGGTTTACCCCCTTCGCAGGACTGAGGGGCAATCATCATCAACGAACCAGAGCAGGGAGACTTGAATATTTTGAGTCTCCGGAGGCCCATTTCCGTTTTCAACCTTACCCCTGGTTTTGGGACCCAAACCGGGGGTTTTTACCTCGAACTCGTGTATTCAAGCAAGTTATTTTGTTTTTTTTATGTCGAAGTTTGACGCAAACGAACTTCGATTTACGTTTTGACGTTCTGGTGCGAAATCATCGTGTGCGAGGCACGCTGGCGATTTTGCACCAGTTCTCTCGTCCTCACCCTTGCTCCCCCTATCCCTTGTCCTTGCTTGCTCGTTTGCAAAGAGGGCGAGGGGGGGCACGGGCACGAGGCCACAAGGCCTCGCCCTCGAGGCCCTCGTGGCCCCTCAGCCATCGATCGGGTTGAGGCCGCGATCGGCGGCTGGCGGCTGGCCGGCCGGTGGCCGGCCGGTCGCTTGGCCGGCCGCCGGCCGGCTAGACGGCCGGCGGCCGGCCAAGCGAGCTGGCGGCCAGCGAAGTGCTGGCCGCCGGCCAGCCCTCGCTGATGGGAGGGGTGGTGCGCAACCACCCCTCGCTTCGGCGAGGAGGGAGGGCCGAACCAGCCCTCCCGCTACATTACTCCCCACTTTTTATGAACCGTCTCGGTTCATGAACAACAAGCAGGGTTGTCACTTAGTGATTCATCAACATTGTGAAAGAAAATTAATAATTTCAATCACCAGCTAGATATGAACACGTGCATGGTACTTGGACCTAAGTTGCATCTTGTATGTCAGCACGGTTAGCGGCCTCCCCCCTTTAGGCTGGAACGTCCGCGCGACAACCATGTTGGGCGTCTCCAACGTCCTATGGTCGCTGTCCATGAATGCTGCCCTGTTGGAATGTTGTTCACTTTTTCCGCGATCAGATTGTACCTCCTGCCACGCGTCGATCTGTGCAAGCTGCAAGCTCGCTCCAGTACTCGTTGACCACCCCTGTGGGAGACCAAGATTCGGGCTCCCATGAATTATGTTCAGGTCCACAACCGCCCACATGAACGAGGTACTCCTTAACAACGCGCGACCAAAGAGTAAGCTCTCGGTGCTAGGGTAAGCAAAGGACCTCGTGTTGGCCGTCGGCAACAAGGACTGCTGGCGGTGGCTGAACGGTTCCGTCTGTCGTGTATGGAGCCAGCAGGCTCACATGAAATACGTCATGTATCTTCATTCTCGATGGAAGTAGCGATCGGTATGCCACTGGCCCGATGCGTGCCACAATGGGAAATGGCCCAATCCACTTCGGTAGAAGTTTTCTTGCCCCTGGCGACTTCAGCCGAAGGTTTTTAGTGCTAAGCAGCACTTTGTCACTGATGTCAAACGAGACCTCTCGGCAACCTTTGTCGGCATATACCTTTTGTCACTGCCGAGCTGCTTGAAGGTGACCCTTCGCCTCCTGTAACAAGGAGTCGATGCGCTCGGCAAAGGCTTGAGTGGAAGGAACCTGCCCTACTGTATTCCCAATCTTCACCAAAGAAGAGGGTACCACTAGATGCCGATCACGGTTCAACACGAACGGTGTGAACTGTGTGGACTCGTTCACCGAGTTGTTCACCCCAAACTCTGCCGGTGCTAGGAATTTTTCCCAATCATGCATGGAAGGGTCCACATACATACGAAGCATCTGCTCCAAAATGTGATTCATGCGCTCTATTTGTCCGTCAGTTTGAGAGTGAAATGTTGTTGACATTTGTGACTCACTGCTGAAGTAATCGTGCATCTTTTGCCAGAACTTACTAGCAATTGTTTTATCTCGATCGGAGATAATGCGTAACGGCAAGCCGTGGTACTTTACGACACCCTCAAAGAAGAGACGAGTGGTCTCCTCTGCGTTCACGTCAGTGGTTGTAGGAATGAAGTGTGTCATCTGCGTCAAAAGATCCACAACCACTAGTATTGCATCGTGGCCATGGGCCGTGTCCGGAAGACCAGTGATGAAGTCCATACTGAAGAACTCCCATGGAGTCCTAGGAATGGGAAGCTGTTGGAGGAGTCCATTAGGCTTCTTGTTACTAGCCATATTCCGAAGACATGGTTCGCATGTCATGCAATACTTATGGACATCGACACTCCATCCTGGCCACCAATAGCGGTGCGAGAGTGCATGTCCGGTCTTTTGGGGTCCCAGATGACCTGCGATCGGCGGGTCATGGAACTCGGAGATAACCTTTGCTCGAAGGTCTCCCAAGTTTGGCACAACAACGTGTTCTCTGTGCCAGAAGATTCCTGTGGCCTCCACCGAGCCGTACTTTTCCAGATTTTGAGAGCTTTGAAACCAAGAATCCACACAATATCCCATCCGGATCCTGTTTACAAAACCGTTGTAATGGATAATCTCTCGTGATGGTTGCCACAGAGGTGTAGAGGGATGTGGTGATTATACCGTTGCTGTTGCAATGGCCATAAAACACCCACTGACCTTGGTGGTCACTTTGATTTCCACAGGCTGTCAGCTTAGTGGATCGGCCACATTGATGCGTCCTGACCGATGTTCCCATGTGAACGAGAATCGGCTCAGGTCTTCGCTCCAACGCGCCTGTCGTCTTGACAGGTTCGGTTGCATTTGGAAAAACACCAATGGATTATGGTCATTCACGACCGTCACACCCCATTCAGCACCCTCGAGGTGGCAACGCCACATCTTGAAAGCGTGTACTACCGCAAGGAGTTCTTGATCCCCGATCGTGTACCGCGTTACCGTGGGAATGAGCTTCCGACTCTCACACGCAACTGGGTGACCGTTCTGCATGAGGGCGGCTCCAAGTCCTACTACCGATGCATCACATCGAACCTCCCAGAGTTCCGATGGATCCAGAAGAGCTAGGACGGGCGCCATGGATAGAAGCTCTTTGACTTTGAGAAAAGCGTCCTTGCAATCAGATGTCCATTCCCAACGCACGTGTTTTCGCGTGAGCCTGGTTAGTGGTGCTACCAGGGTTGAATACCCTTTTAATAAACCGTCGAAAGTAGTTTGCAAGGCCGAGGAAAGACCGAATCTGCGCAACATTTTTGGGGCGTGGCCAGTCCACAACGGCTCAAACCTTTGGTGGGGCGACACGGATGCCGTCCTTGCCGACGATGTGTCCAAGGTATTCGAGCTCATCTTGTGCAAACTTGCACTTGCTCACTTTCGCATAGAACTTCCGTTCTCGAAGGATTGCGAGAACTTCACGCAGATGTTCTATGTGCTCTTCTATTGATTTGGACAAAACTAGGATGTCGTCTAGGTAAACCAAGATGAACTGTCCGAGTTGTTGGGCAAACGTTGGGTTCATTTCTCCTTGGAAGGTTTCCGAGGCATTTGTAAGCCCAAAGCATAACACTCGGAACTGATAGTGTCCCATGTACGTTCGAAACACGGTTTTGGGCACATCATCTTCCGTAATGCGGATTCGATTCTACCCTTCAGACAAATCCAAGGACGAGAATACTCTTGCGCCATGGACTTGGTCAAAAAGGTCCTCAATCCGCGCTAAGGGAGATCGATTTTTCACCGTCAGCTTGTTCAACGCCCGGTAAACCACGCTCATGCGTAAACCACCGTTCTTTTTGTTCACAAAAAGGATCGGCCCACCATACGGCGAGCTACTGGGCTTGATCCACCCTTTTGCAAAGTACTTTTGATTTGGCATTCGGCCTCTCGCCTTTCTGCTGGACTAAGGCGATGCATGGGTCTGAACGGAGGAGTCACCTCCGGTTGCAGCGGAATCGTGTTGCCCATGTGTCTTTCTGGTGGAAGCCCAGCCGGTGGGTCTTGGAATACATCCAAGAACTCCGCCAATAGAGATTTGATCTCTTGTGGTGTGTCTTCCTTCACGTCGTCCTCCATGTTCTGCAGGTGCACCAAGAGGTATCGACAACCTTGTCGAATACGTCTCTTGACCTGCATCACAGACAAGCTAGCATGGAGTTTGAGTCGGGTCGGTGATAATTCCGTACTCGGAATCAACGTAAAATGGTGCTGCCCTTTTCGGAGGATCAAACGCTTTGATTCAAAGCACATTAGAGCCTTGTTCTCACGGAGCTAGGGATCACCTAGCACCACGTCAAACAGGTCTAGAAGGTTGAGTACCTTCAACGTGACACTCTGTGTGTACCCTTGAATACAATTTTTTGCTTTACAAGTGCCGATCACGGGTACCGTACGGTTGTCATAAAAACAATTGCGCCATTCGATGGCTCGTACTTCAGGCCAATTTGTCGAGTAAAGCCAAGGCCAACAAAAGAGTCGTCTCCTCCAGTGTCAGCAAGTACATTCACGGGAGCACCAGCTAGGCTTCCTTTGAACTGCATCGTCATGTTGCCTCTACTCTTCCGAGTGAACAGGCTCGACGACGGCAAGCCGAGTTTGTGATAAACACAGAATCTGTACGACGGGCGTCGCAACTCCCATGATTCACCCACTCGAGTCCACATCTTGTGGGCACGTGTGAATTCGGCTAGGACCTTCCAGTCTTTCAATTTTACTGGGTCAAAATCGTCAACTAAAGGTACCACGAACGTGATTGAACTCATTGCTTTGAGGGAATTTGCTTCAATTACTGTGTCACACAACTCTTGCACAGTGGTAGTGTCTCCACCACTAAGCATGTACAATCATGCATCTCGTCTAGAGGTGCAAGGTTTAGTGGGTAATGTCGATTAGCAAGTGTAGAATGTGGTTCAACTAGAGGAGAGAAAACAACAGAGAGAGCTTTGAACTCGTCAAAAACTCAAATTGTTTAACATCCTCATCTGAAAACATGAACCCACACTTGTGATCCAGTTTTACCCCTAGGTGGTCTCCACTAATGTCACTCAGGGGTGGAGAAAACCCGCCCTACGGCCTTGTCCGTTACCACGGCCGGGCGCATTGCCGCGACCGCGACCCTGTCCACGGCCCTGTCCTTGGCCTCCTACCGCACCATCCCCACGAGGTGATGTTGCTGTAGCTAACGTCGCGACCTCTTGTCCACCACCACCAGCCTCAGGGCACTGGGCCCTAAAGTGGCCCGGCTGCATGCAGTTGTGGTAGAGCCCTTCGGGAAAGGCTGTGTTGCGACGCTCACGCACCGCCTATAGCTCGTCATTCCCGCGACTGCGCTTGTTTTTGGGGCCCTTGTGTCCACCCGCCTTCTTGGCTAGAGGGTTTGCGGGCTGCTTGCCCTTGACCTCGCCTTGCTGTCCAGCTGACCTACCAGCCCCTGCAGCAGCATCCATGCGCATGTCGCGGCTTTGCTATGCACGCGCGTTCGGCCGCGCATGAGAGTATTGCTTCGGGTTCGCTGAATACACTTTGCTCATGTAATCACGCAACGCCCTCTAGCTTGTCCAAGCTTGGCTAATGGTTGTTGTGGTGGTCTTGTCCTTTAGCTTCTTGCTAGCGAGACCATCATGCAAGCACTCCAGTAGCATGCACTCCGGGTACTTGAAGGTCTGAGTCCCATCGCCCTCGGTGAAGCTTTCGGCTTCCTCCATGAGTGCGGTGAACTCACTCAAGTAAGATTCGAGCGAGCTGGCCAGCTGCCTGAAGTCCTTGATCTTGTGGAAGGCGCGCTGCGCCTCCTCACGTTGGGTTCACTTCTTGCGCATGATCGCGCAGAAGGCCTCCCATGGCATGGGTTGCCACTCAAGGTGCGGCTGCTACGCAGTCCACTCCTTGACCACATACTTGAAGACTTTGTCTTCAAGCCGCGTCGTGGCAAGGTCGCCCCACTAGCTGAGTGGAGCCTTATGGACAAGTAGAACATGCTCCATGCGATTAGGCCAGTCGGTCAGCTTCACGCCCTTTTGAAATATCTCCACATTGTGGAGGAAGGACGTGTTCATGACCGACCCCAAAGTCGTCAAGGTAGGCAAGTCGACGCTGCCACCGGCAGTGGCATCCGCAGCTGCGACACGTTGCGCTTTTTGCTGCATCCGCATTTGGGTCACGCTCTGCAACGCTTTATCGAGGTCGTTGCATCGGCGGCTTGCCTCATGGGCAACCAGGCGCTGTAGCAGGCGATCACGGTCGAGGTCCGTGATGCTCTGCCCGACGTGGGCCAGCAGGTTGGCGAACGCGAACTTGAGCTCTGATGTTGTCAGAGCATCGGCGATAGCCTCCAGTGCCTCGTATGTTCGTGCACCCTCACCCACTGCAGGAGGGTATGGTTCGCGTACACGCCTCCAAGGAGTCCCACCTTTCAGAGGAGACTGTCGTCAGCGACGACGCTTGAGTGGGCGTTATCCTGCCCCATTGCGGCCACATCGTAGGATGGGGGGTCCGCCCCCATTCCTCCATGTGGTGCCGTATCTCCACCGTTCGTGGTGATCTTGAGTCGGCCTGCTGCCTCAGCAGCAAACTCCGCAAGCCTACGACGGTCATCGCGATTTGCCTTCGAGGCATCGTCGTCCGGCTCGTTTCCACGGGAACTTCTTGTGTGACCGCTTTCAGCGCCCTTGCTACTCTCGGCAGTCTCGCTGCCGTTGGCAGCTTCAAGCGATGTTGCGGGCGTCTTATCCTTCTCAAGAAATCGGCTCGATTTTGCCGTACGACGATGGCGATGGTCTTGATCCTCGTCACCTTTGCCATCGTCGGCGTTGTGCTCTTCGTCGGGGTCCCCCTTTAGGAGATCCTCTTCCATCGGGTCGTCCGTCACGTGGGGGTCGCCCACGTGCACGTCGACGTGCTCATCAAGCATTTTTTTGGCCTCTGCATGCTTCTCAGTGTCGACGAGGTTGGCGTCAGTTGTCTTAGGTGGTACGGTGGCCTTAGGCGGTACGGTTGCCTTACGCGGTACGGTTGCCTTTGGATTGGCAACCGTGCTCGCGGCCGCGGCTCCCAAAATTTGGAGTCCGCCGAGAGCTCATGGTGAGGCCGTCACCACCTTTCCCTTGATGGTCTTGGACGGTCCGGCACTTGCCATCTCGTCGCCCGTGCAAAGAGCACGTGAAGACCGTTGTGAAGATCATCCCACAACACAATTTTAGGAGGAATCGCCTCCTAAAATCTTGCTCTCACAATCGGTGAGGCAATTTTAATTCAAATTTCTATTTTCCTAGGCCGCCACATTGGCACAAGGTCGTGGGTTTTGAAACTAGTCCTCCTAAGCCGTGACTCACGGCACTTGGTAGCAACTAGGATCTAGGAAAACAGAAAACAACAATACAAGGAATCAACAAGAAGTGTGAGTACCGCTCACAAAACTAGGACAAAGAGTAAGAAACCCTAGATAAACAAGCAAGTACAAGGTCAAGAAGGAAAAGACTACTTTTCTTCTTGTCTTCTTGTCTTCTTGTCTTCTTGTCTTCTGGTCTTCCTTGGTCTCTTCTTGCGTCTTCTTGCCACACCTTACCTCTCCTTGGAGGCGCCTTTCTTGTGCTCCACGGCAATGTGGCAGCCTCCCAAAAGTCTCCAAGTAGCAGTTTTCTCCTTTTTCTTTTTCTCTCAGACCGTGAGATTCTCTGGTATTGGAAGAAGGCGCTGCCCCAATTTTTGGTTGAAGAGGAGCGGGAAGAGCCTTCAGAAGAGGGGAAAAGTAGGTTGCTTGGGGGTGGGTACTCCCTATCCCATCCCAAAATGTTTCCCCTAGCCCACTGGGATGGAGAAGAGACTGTGGAGAAGAAGCCCCAGAAAACATATAGCTCTTCTCTAGCTTCCTAACGCACTTTACGACGCTTCAAACGGTGAAGCATAGATGTCATAGTCCCTTCTGGTGTTTCTACTGCTGCCTATAGCTGCCAGCGGCGTTTCATCTACGGCGTAGCCGCCGTTTCCGTCGAACCCTCAGTCGCGGGGGTCGTCTGGCTCTGAGAACCACTGTAACGTGTCGAGTCTCTAGCTCCTGCTCTGAAGTCGTCGTTGGAGTTCGCAGAATAGCGTTCTCAGTCCGCGTCAGGGGTTTACCCCCTTCGCAGAACTGAGGGGCAATCATCATCAACGACCCAGAGCAGGGAGACTCAAATGTTTCGAGTCTTCGGAGGCCCATTTTCGTTTTTAACCTTACCCCTGGTTTGGGACCCAAACTGGGGGTTTTTACCTCGAACTCGTGCGTTCACACGAGTTATTTTGTTGTTTTTATGTCGAAGTTCGATGCAAACTAACTTCGATTTACATTTTGACGTTATGGCACAAAATCGTCGCGTGCAAGGCACGCTGGCGATTTCGCGCCAGTTCTCTTGTCCTCACCCTCGCTCCCCCTATCCCTCATCCTCGCTTGCTCTTTTGCAAGGAGGGTGAGGGGGGGCAAGGGCACGAGGCCACGAGGCCTCGCCCTTGAGGTCCTCGTGGCCCCTCAGCCGCCGATAGGGCTGAGGCCGCGATCGGCGGCTGGCGGCTGGCCGGCCGGTGGCCGGCCGGTCGCTTGGCCACCGGCCGCGACCGGCGGCCGGCAGCCGCCGGCCGCCGGCCGTCTAGCCGGCTGGCAGCGAGCTGGCCGGCGGCCAGTGAAATGCTGGCCGCCAGCCAGCCCTTGCTGACACGAGGGGTGGTGTGCAACCACCCCTCACTTCAGCGAGGAGGGAGGGCCGAACCGGCCCTCCCGCTATAGTTGTACTCGCCAAGAAAATCTTACCTGTTCGTTAAAGTATTTTGAGTACAATCGTTGGCCAAAATGCTGCTAAGCATCACGATTGGTCATTAGCACAGACGATTGTCAACCGATCCATCGCAAGGTTCATGTACCAGTGCCACGCACATCACGTAGTGCGGAGGCACCTTGCTATCTGTGTGAATTGACGGTAGTTGAACATAATAAACCGTCCCTGTTTGCACTTTCTGCCTTAGAGTTATTGATTGTCCGCGCTACCGGCGTGATAGTGCGAGACCTATCCACGAGTGACATGGACCCGATGTACGTAGACCGTCCACTACCTTCAATGGACGGCTGGGGAGACATCCAACACACTCGAAGCGGTCTATGGGGTGCGGACATACCCTCTCTGCCCAGACTAACATGCGACGAGGCCGAAGCTGCCTGGCACCAAGTGAAGGTTAAGTGGGACACCATGCATGACCATGCACCACCCAGTCCACACCCCATGTGTTGGATGCTTGGTATGCTGGCTTCAACTGGTCGTCTTTTGTATGCCAAAAGTGTTTAGCAGCCATGGTTGCAGATGCATCCCATGACCATCTCGCGCATGTAACCCCATGGTGTTGTGCTTCCATAATGTCTTCTTTTAATGATGACGTACCCACTTTGCAATATCATCTTTCCATTCGGCTGTGTTATGCTTCACTGATGTTACACTTGTAGTCTAAGATGCGAAAGTACTAATTATGGGTATGGTGTTCATCATTCACAATCTTAATTCATGCGGTGCCCAGTATTTCTCACACAAGCATGGGCAATACCAATAACAGACTAGCACTACAGTGAACATGGTAACAAAAACATGGACACGCAATACTATATGTTGACAGATAGTTCGGGATAAATGTATGACTTACACCGGCATATACTGCCCAGGTATCCCACTAACTAACCAGCTTTGAAAGGTGAGTGGCAGTGAAAAAATCCATGCCATCACCTCATAGGTAGGGCAGAGTTAGCCCACATGACATCCTGCCATAGGAATGCCATATGCACGTGCAAAGCATGCGTCGTCCATAAGTTCCTCAACTGCATCGTAGAATACGTCACTAATGGGATCAATGACCTCCCGTGTTGAATCTACATCTTCTTCAGGGGTGCCTCCCATCACCTAGCCTTTGTCGCACGGGCACGAGTACGTCTTAATGATGTGTGTTGGCTTCTTGCCAGCCCAAATCCTTGAAATGAAGTATGTTGAACTGACGCCAAGTACGAAACCAGTCACAAAAGAGAGCTCAGAGCCTGATGTGCAGTCCATGTCAAAAGCTGAGTTGGTTTAATGTTGATCTTCATTAAAGAGGATGAGCACAATGTCCATGAAGTTGACTTCAAAGCTGCCAGATGGGTACGTCAGTTCTTTTCGCTGAGAAAATTTCCATTGCATATCCACATCCTTCTATACATGAGCAAATGTAGAGAAACACACTGACATATAAGAAGACTTACTAATAGTCTCCCTTCACCAAGGGCCCTACTGAGATTGGTCACTTGTTATCTGGCCCAACCTCTCAACTTGGTGACTTCTTCCATGTCTTCGTACAAGGGCTCAAAATGAAGCAAGGCCCCTTGAAGTCGCGCTGTCTTGCTCTTCACACAATAGACACATGACATGGACGAGTGTTAGACAATGCATTACTGAGTATTAGCCTAAAGAACATTGAGTATGGGAAGAAGTTAACATACCTTTCATACCCCCTCGTTCTCCTCCTTGTCGTAGTAGTCCTTTGGGACATCATCCCAACCGCCATGTGGCAAGTATACAGGGAATGAACGTGCACCAAAAAGACCTATGAAAAAACTGCAAGCGGGATGAGCTAACGCAGGGTCTTTTACCCTGCAGTGGCTTGTCCCCATTGGGGCCTAGCGGTAGCTTAGGGGTGGCAGGCTTCTCCGGCAATGACCAAATGACGACAACTGCAGTGTCCAATCTTGCATAAGAAATCAGGCGATGCGCAGAAAGGGTGGAAGAGACACGTGGCTCATCCAGAACATGGCATGCTATCGACAACGGAGGAGAACAGAAAGTGCGGTCGTGAGACTGCACACATCCCCGCCTATGGGACGCGGCCCACCGCAACTCTGCAGCCATAGTGTCTGAACATGGACATAGAATGAAAATCCTTACAACTTAAAACAGGGGATACCCATTTGGGCGCTCACCTGGATATAGGACGTCCTCCGCCATACTCGGCACCGTGCCTAGGCGGTGCACGGTGATCGAGCAACTAGGGCAGAGCCGTGACGGGTAGTGCCAGGTCAAAGTTGTTGGCTAGGACAGAACGAAAAGGGGGGGGGGGGTTGACACAAGGAAGCCAACTTCAGCACGGCATACGTTGCACCTGAACCGAAAAATGAATGGCTGTTAGCGTGAGGGACCGTTATGTCGATGGAACGTTCTACATTCGCCAAGGATTGCACGTATACTCCAGCTAGAGACGCCGGGATATGTTGTACCTCGTGCATGTGACCTGTTATATGTGGAGGTGGTACATGTCCCGAATAATGAGAACCAATGTAGATAATGACACTACCCCCTCGCCATCATACTCCGAAAACACATACATGTCGCTTCGTTGAACACTATTACACAATCTATGTCCGTTTACAATATACACCTCCTCTCCGACAACATTCGAGGACACTACATTTATGAAGATGGCATCACATCGTGCTGAAATCCCAACAATCTTTTCAATGTGTTTGGACCTACACAAAAATCAACGACATACCCATCCTTTTAAAATAATACGGCATGCCCGTATGTCGTTACTATTTTTTAAGGTCTCGGTACTCTGTGAGAAGCCATGGTATTAATGGGTATGCCGTACTTATAATTTAGTACGCCGGGTATGCCGTGTCTAACTTTAGACCCATGGGTACGCCAGCTTAGTAGCGTGCGCAATGTGGGTATCCGAGCTATTAAACTGTTTTGAAATATTCATTCTAGGCTCAAGCTTATAGAAAGATCTTTCTTTGTCGAAAACATTCCAATAGGGGAGTTCTACGTCTACATTGTACGAAAAAAAGATTTTGCATGGAAGCCATACATCAATCTAGGTCTATCAAAAGTGAATAATTGCTTCATCAGAAATAAATATTCACACATTAATGAAAGTGGTTATTGAAGAAATTAATTAACACAAGGGTACATGTAGGGATTACCCAAAAAAGAATGTGTGTATGCCCTACCCGGCGTCCGGAAGAATAAGACTCCCCTACCCACTAACATGAGAATATAAAAATCTTACCCACGAACAACGAGAAAACTCGACATGCGATGTAACGTCGCGAAAACCCTAAATCAAACTATGTATTTAAATTCTTTCTTCATGATGATTAGAACATGAAAGGGGGGAAACAATGTTAAAACATTTCTTAAGGATGGATTTTTTTCATTCTGCATAGAATCTAAAATATCATGGTTATTTCTTCTAGATGAATATCATCTTACCTCCAAAAAAGAAGAATTTGTATTCCTATTCTGTTTTGAGCATGGATAAATGTTAAATTCTTGTTCATGTTGAGAATAAAAAAAAGGAGAAATATTTTAAAACTGTTCCTAAACATTGTTTTGTGATTTGGCATACAAATAACAATGTCATGGTTCTTAAATCTGGATACACGATGAAATTCATGGAGTTATTGAAAACTAATTTTCTGAAGTAATACTAATGTAAGTATGTTAAATTTATTTAAGTCATAATGAAAACTTTTACCCATAAACAAGCAATGATTTTTTTCCTTTTTCAAAATCATTAGATCTTAAATTTCAACATGAACTGAAGTGTATCTTTTGCATGATTTACTTTGTGAAATTGGATAAAAAATATTTTGTAAGATCATTAATCCCATTTATTTTCATTGGAATGAAAGCTAATTGTAATGTCTTCAATTTGGATACAAGGTTTGGCGTGGAAATTGCATTAAATGTTTGGCATGGAAAAAGGGTTCATTGTTTTGGAACTTCTAAGTTTACATTAATACTCAATTTAGCAAATCATCTATTCTTCCAATACATTCGTAATGAAATGAAAACAGTATTGATTCTCATTCTGATCGATTTACTTCTTTAATGACAACTTACGTTGATGTGTGAATATTTATTTCTGATGAAGGAAATTTTCCTACTTGATCGACTTAGATTGAGGTATGGTTTATGTGTAAAAAAATGTCATCATACAATGGAGACTTATAATTTCCCTAGCGGAATGTTTCAGAATAGGAAAAATATTTCTATAAGTTCGAGCCTCGAATGATTCCTTCAAAGTCATCGAGGAAAACACCTTGTGGAGGTTGAGGTTAGTTATTACAAACAAGTTTTGTGACGGGACCAACATTGTGAATAAGCTATGAGTCAAATCACTTAAACAATTAAATTTTTATCTCCTGGCTAACGAGGTAATTGAACCAAAAAAGAACTTAATTCTTTTATTTCGGCGAAAATGCCAACCCCCCCTGTTTTGTTCCCTATGACCTTCATATACCCCTCCGTTACAACAATAAGCCTCATTCGCCCCTCCGTTGGAACAATAAGTCTCATTTGCCTCTCCGTTGGAACAGTAAGCCACATTTGCCCCTATCCGGCAAAAATAAGCCCTATCCGCCCCCCGTATTCACCATGCTCGAACAACGACGCATGTCGCTACTTAAGCATGGCGAAAGCGGGCATCCCTGGTGGAACGTGGCCCTCCATCGCGGCAGTCGCGATGGAGGATGGTAATAGTTTCGAGGGGTGGAGGGGGAGAGATTGCCGGCCAACATCCGTCGGTCCGCACTTCATCAACCCCCCCAACCCTCCCCCCCCCCGCCCTCCTCCCACCCCGCACCCCCTCCGCCTCTCGCAGCCCACCTGCCCACCCACCCGTCGGCCAATCGAGGCCCTCGCAATTGAGGGCCGCGATGGTACGGGCGACCGGTGGGCTGCCGGGAGGCAGGGGGGGGTGTGGTGGGGGGGGGTGGGGGGGGACTTCGCCGAGGATTCCTATGGACGGGCATCCGTAGGAATCTCCCCTCCGTATATGGGGAGTAAAAAATCCGTGTATGTTTTATTTTATTAGGGTTACATAATAACCCAATGCAATCGGTTCGGTAGGCACAAATCTACACTGACGCCAGAAACTCTACCGCACAAAGACTTCTATGAGGGCAATTTTGTCTCCGGTCGACACCTCTGTTCACCGACAGCCCATCGCGTATTTTCCAGGTATTTGTTTTGCATTTCTGTCGCGTTCGGTGTTGGTTTTTGCGCATCCTCATTGTGCTCAGTTGTGTCCTCTTGGCTTGTGTACATCGACGTGCAGATGACTGACGGCGAGATTCCACGCTGCTAGGGTGTCGTCCGGTGGAGTTGACGCACGCTGAAGTCTACTCGCAGTTCGCTAGAGCCTCCTCTCCACGGCAACGTTCTGAGCTCCATCGACAGGCCTCCTTGACGGTCGGGCCGCCGGCGGTCACTGCCACTGCAGATGCTGTCTACATGCGTCAGGCGCTGGATCTAACTGTATCGTTGCGTCTGTAGTGTCATGCTTTGTCTAGGGTCCGTGTCTTGTGTTGCGTGGCACTCTTTGGCATCATGGACCATCGTAGGCACTTCCTCGGTTCATGCAGCAATAACTTTTCACTGCTGTTTTTCTAGCTAATTCTGATTGCACGACTGCGTTTGCAGCAATCGTATTTTGGTATGGTCCAATTTTCATGCAAAACGGACGACGCCCGGGTTTTGGGTTGTCAGCCGTCTGGCACGCCTCACTGAGGAAACCCTGCCTGCCAGAAAATAGGTCAAGGACTATTCTCTGATTGGCTGGTTAGCTGAGTAACAAGTTCTACAGAGCTGGGGGGGAGCTAGAACTTGGAGGGGTCTCCCATTATTGCTTATTCTTCACTCCTAATCAGTTACTTCCAGTTTTTAGCTGCTTTCAGACGCTAACACTGGCGCACGCGTTTCTGAGTAACAAACCCAGGGCACTCAGACTTTAGAGCAGCAGCAAGAGGGGGTAGCAAACTAAGCAACTAGCGTGGAAGCCCACACGCTGCATCAACACCGCCACTGCACCAACCTGCGCTCTAATGTAGTTTCCTTTTTGGCATCAGAGCGAAGCGTAGCAGCAGCAGCAGACGACTGGCATATAGGTGCCTGGCTACGCCGGCGGACCACCATACGCGCCAGTGCAAGGGAAATGCTGATGGATTTTTTTTAACAGCATTGACCTATCTGGTGGCGGCGCCAGAATTTTTCCCACGGCCATTGGGCCATGGAAAATGCTACCGGATGTTTTCCGGCAGCAGTCACCCCACACAGGACGCGAGGAGGTGAGCGACAGGCCAAGTCAGGTGCTTGCTAGCGACGACGCACACGGCAACGTCATCTAGGTGGAGTGGCTGGCAGTAGCAGCCCGTACTAGCAGCAGCAACTTGCAACAGCAGCAAGTAGTGGCAGTAGCAGCCAGCTACAACGGTGGGCAGTAGCAGCCGGTAGAAGCAACACCGCACATGAGTTCGTAGCAGTAGCAACCCGCAACAGCAATGACAGCAGCCAGCAGCAGCACCAGCGAGCAGTAGCCGGCGGCAGCAACAACGGTAGCAAGCAGCAGTGGGTAGCGGCCAGCATCAGCTTGTAGTGGCGGCTGCAACGACGGCCAGCAACAGCAATAGCCGCAGTTGCCTGCTACCTGTTGCTCGCTGCTCGCAGCGAGCAGCGACCTGCTGGTAGCGAGCTTGCTGCTCGCAGTGAGCAGTGCGGAGGTAATAACAGGTAGGGAGCTTGCTGCTCGCGACTCGCTGCTCCCAGCAAGTAGTGAGCTTGCTGTGACAAGCGTAAAGGAGAGAAAAAAAAAAGGAGAAAAAAAACTCCCACCCTGCCGGCAGCGCTCTCGTGGCTGCCGCCATGGCCACAACCACTACAGCACCAGCAGTAGCAACAACGGTAGTAGTAGCAACAGCAGGAGCAATAGCTGCCGCAACAGCAGCAGTCGCAGCAGCATGCAGTAGTAGCAGCAACTACAACAGTAGCAGTAGTAGGAGCAATAGTAGTTGCTACTGCCACAGCAGCCGCAACAGCAGTTGCAGTAGTAGTAGCAGCTGCAATGGCAACTACAGCAACAGAAGCAGCAGCAACAACAGCAGTAGTAGCGACAAGCAGTGGCAGCAGCAGCAACAGCAGCAACAACGGCATCAACAACAGTAGCCACTGTAGTTGTGTAGCAGCGGCCCCAACAATGGCCTTTGTTGATGTCATCATCCAGCCGCTAATGTCATTGCTAACATCATCAACATAAAAAAAGGAGGGAAGGAGGCAGAAACTCTATAGCAATATGAGGAGCAAAACACGCGGCACCAGCTGCTGACGCCAGCCGTTTTAGGCCGACGTCACTACTGACATCAATAGCACAAACAAAAAAGAGACCAAAACCTATGGCCAATAGCCCCAGTAGGGAGGGGTCCTCCTCCGTTGGGGGAACCCTCAAGGGTTACCCCCCCTCTCTTCTTGCAGCAGTTGCAACAGCTACAACAGTAACAACAGCAGCAAAAGCAACAATAGTAGCAGCAGCAAGAGCAAGAAAAGCACAAGTAGTAGTTGCAACAGTAGTAGCAACATCAAAAACAGCAGAAGCAATAGCAGTAGCAGGAGTAGCAGCAGTAACAGTAGCAGCCACAGCAACAGCAGCAGCCCACAAGCATTGTCGTCGTCACCTCTGACCCCCTTACAGAAATTCAGCAACAGCTCGCCGCCATGACGCAACTACTTGTAGCACTACAGCCACTGGCCTCACAGAATGCAACCAGTGCCCCTCTGCCATTTTTCCTCTTGGGCACGCCAGCCTCGTTGTGTCTGCTGCCACGCATTACCTAGCACAATAGCAGACACAGCTCTAGCAATAGATAGTGACTGCTATCCTTGGCCCCACTCTGGGCGCCGGCTGCAGGCAAAAGGACTTTGAGACGCCACCCCCGCCGCTTCACAACGGCAAGCAGTTCCGCGGATGGGAAATCAGCTTTCGCATCTGGGCGTAGGGTGAGGATCTGTGGGCATGCTACACCCTCCGTCTCCAGCACGCAGAGGCCCTCACCTCCCTTGACGTCGCTTTCGTGGCTGTCGCTTCCCCCGCAGCCGCTACCTCCACTAGCTCCTTGTCGCCGGGAAAGAAGAAGCGTCGGGGAAGGAAGGGCAAGGGCCAGCAGCAGTAGTAGCAGCAGCAACGATCGACTCGGTCCGATAGTGGCTTGGTCTGCCACAATTTGTGGCCAGCCAGGGCAAGGGTGGTACACGCGCCCATTGCTGACGGACAAGGCGCGTGTCATCGCCACCATGCGCCACTAGCGGGAGCGCCGTCTTGCCTCTGCCGCCGTAGCCATCGCCGCCCCTGACACCTCGACCCCGTCCAGGAGCTCCACTCCTTCGACCGCGACACCGGTCCCGCTGACGCCAGCTCCTCAGCAGTATCATCTATAGCCGCTGGCACCCCTGTTCCCTTCATCGGGGTAGTCCTCCTTCTATCTGGGCTCAGACGCCATCACTCCGCACTCAGTCTAGACTCCTGGGCCGTCCACGCGCGAGCGTCAAGTGGAGTAATTCATTGCGCTTTAGCTCGGCCTGCCTCACCCTCCCCCCCAAGGGAAGTGCAAGTTGCGTCACCTCCCGCTCGTCCCCATCGCCTTGCATGACTGAGCTTGAGCTGCGGTCGTGTCCTACTTTTTTTTTTCCTGTTTTGCCATCTTGTATGATCTCCTCTGCCCTCCTTTGTGATGACGTCCCGTGGCTTGATGATTGGCTGTCTCGATTCGTGCCCCCTTCCACCGCATCCGCGTCTCTTGCTTGCTCCCATGTGACTGTCAATGATCTGGCAACACCGGTCCAAGACCTTGTCGGGACCTGGATCATCGACTTCGGAGCCAAGCATCACATGATGGCCTCCCGCGAGGCCTTTAGTATGATTGGTCCTGTTGCCGATGTATCAGGGGTCCGGACGGGCTCCGGATAGGTGTTACTTGTCCACAATGTCGGCGTTGATTGTTTCCGTGGTCCTGCCTGTGATATCTTCTTGACCGATGTCCTCTTTGTCTAAGGTCTTGAGCTCAGCCTTCTGTCCGTTACTGCCCTTGACCGCATGAGCATGGACGTTGTGCACTCGCGTGGTGTTGGTACTGTGTTGTTGCGTCCATCCGGTCTTGTCGTCCTACACGCCACTGCCCATGGTAACCTGTGGCACGTATCTCGTCTGTCCTCTTCTCCTTCTATCGCCTCCTTGTCGGCCGCCATAGCCATGTCTTTGTCACCAGTATGCTCTCTCCACAGCACACCCGCCTCTTATACCGCCGCCTTTGCCACATCCTCTCTGCTGCCGTAGATAGCATGCTCCGCACCCAGCCGGCCAAGGGCCTTGACCCGGAGACTTTCCCTCTCCCGTGCCTCACAGAGTGAGTTGATTGCGCCAAGGGCAAGATGCACCGGTCCACATACCCTCTGTCCTCCTCCCGTGCATCCTCCCCTATAGACTTGGTCCATTCTGATCTCATGGGTCCTCTCCCTACCGAGTCTGTCGCAGAGAACGGCCGCTATTTCCTCACCCTCACTAACGACTACTCTCACTACCGCTGGGTCTTCTGCCTTCGGCATAAGAGCGACATCGCCCATGCCATTCAGGAGAGGCTTGACCGTGCAGAGCGCGAGTGTGGTCGATGTCTTCGCCGCTTTGTCTCCGATCGCGGTGGTGAATACATGGGCGAGACCACATTTTTTTTCGCCTCCCGCGGTATCCACCACGAGACGTCCGCCGCCTACGCGCCTCCCCATAACGGCGTCTCCGAACGGTGGAACCTTACGATGGCTGAAGCCGTCCGCACCATGCGGGTTGCGTCTGGCCTCTCCGATGACTTCTATTTCGAAGCCATGGCCTACACAACGTGGGTATGGAACCAGATTCCCCACGGACTCCTTCCTTGCCAGTCCATGCCATACCAGCATTGGTGCGGTTAGTTAACTGATCTTCGCGCGGCTCGGGTCTGGGGCTGCGTGGCAATTGTGTGGCTGCCCGCCCCACAACAGGCCGGCAAGCCCGCCCCTCGCGGGCGTCCTTGCAACTTTCTCGGTGTCTCTCGTCAGTCCAAGGCTTGGCGCTTCTTGGATCCCTCCCGATACTGCATCTTCGTGTCTCGCGATATCCTCTTCTTTGAAGAGCTGTTTTTGCATGATCTCATTTGCTCCGGTTTGTCGGTGTCCCTCTCGACGCGTGGGGGAGTGGTGAGTTCATCCTCTGTCCTGCCGCTTTCAGGTGGCACATCACTTCGCCCCTCCGAGCCAGCAGCCCCAGTCGCTCCCGCAGGCCCCTCCGGGCCACCCGCCCAAGTTGCGCCCACTGATCCCTCCGGGCCACACGCCCCAGATGTTTCCACTGGTCCCTCCAGGCCAGCCGCCCTAGTCATGTCCACTGATCCCTCCGGGCCAGCCGCCCCAGTAATGTCCATTGGTCCCTCCGAGTCAGCCGCCCCAGTCGCGTTCACTGGACCCTCCGGGCCAGCCGTCCTAGGCGTGTCCACTGGTCCATCTGAGCCAGCCGCCACAGTCCCGTCCACTGGTCTCTCCGGGCCAGCCGTCCCAGTAAATGTATATGTACATGTACATGTACATGGAAATATGTACATGTATATGTATATGTATATGTATATGTATATGTATATGTATATGTATATGTATATGTATATGTATATGTATATGTATATGTATATGTA
>SZWC01020213.1:5627-35732 GCA_023375785.1 Penium margaritaceum
ATGGACACGGAGTGTGCGACGAACACGGTCGCGCACGATCTCCATCCCCAAAAAGACAGAGGCCTCACCAAGATCCTTCATCTTGTAGGCCGAGGAGAGAACGGCCTTGGCAGCATTCACTGCTCCCAGGTCGGGCGAGGCGATCAGAAGATCGTCCACGTAGACGAGGATGGCAGCGAGCGGTGCTGGGGACTGTGAGATGAACAGGGACGGGTCAGCATCACTCTGAACGTACCCAGCGCGTCTCAGCGTGCTGGTGATCTCCTGGTTCCAGCAGCGTGGTGACTGCTTCAGGCCGTACAAGGCCTTCCGCAGTCGGTACACGCGACCGGTACCATCCTCAAAGCCAGGTGGCTGGACCATGTAAATCTCCTCCTCAAGATCTCCATTTAGGAAGGCGTTGTTGACATCCATCTGATGGAGTTCCCAGTCGTGCTGTGCCACCTGGCTCAGCAACGTGAGTGTGGTCGTCATCCGCCCGACTGGGGCAAAAGTCTCAGTGTAGTCCACACCAGGGACCTGAGAGAAGCCCTTTGCTGTCAGGCGCGCCTTGTAGCGCTCCACAGTGCCGTCTGGCTTAAGCTTCTTGCGTAGAACCCACTTGGCCTTGATGGCCTTGCGGTTCTTTGGCAAGTCCACCAGCTCAAAGACGCCGTGCTCGCGGATAGCATCAAGCTCAGCCTGGCAGGCAGTGCGCCAACGCTCAGCATCAGGGGCTGACAAAGCCTCAGGCAGACTGGTGGGATCGGGAGCCAGCACTGGTGCACTCCGTGTAGCCAGGGCATATGCTGCAGAGGGAGGGTCGATCGTCACCATGGACTCAGCGGCGTCCCGAGCAAGACCGCGCTCATGAGCAAGTAGTGCCGCACCAGTGGCACAACCAGGGTGAACCTCAGCAAGGCTGCGCGCACTAAGGCCGAGGACCTTTGTCCCCGGATCACCGCTGGCGACGCTGCGCGTGGGGCGCGGGCGGAGACGTCCGCCGGGTGCCCGTGTGTAGGGGTCCGACGAGACAGGAGCAGTGGGCGTTGCTGAGTCACATGCCGGTGTGGACCGCACAGCAGGCGTGCCACTCGAGGCTGGCTTGACATCACCAGCTGGAATCAGGCCCACGGCTGACGCAGGCGCGTCTGTGACCGGAGACAAGGACAGCTCAGCGCCAGACACGGGTGCGGACGCAGGATCAGACTGAGCTTCGGACGTAGAAGCAGACGCAGGGTCAGACTCAGTCTCAGACGCGGAAACAGATGTAGGATCAGGCAGAGCCGCAGACGCTGAGGCCGACTCGGACGCAGACGCGGACACGGGCGAGCGCGGAGAGTCAGGGGCAGAGGAGCGAGCCACAGACGGGGCGGGGCTGGGGGTGCCGGTGGGCACACCCGCTGGGGACAGCCCCGGGGGTGCCGGCGACGGAGTGACCACACTGGACGGGGGCACAGTGCCAACCGGACCAGGAGCCTCCCCCACACGACGGGGACCGGAACACCCGGGGGCATGAGCAGCACGCAGAATGTGGATGCGAGCCNCCTGGAGACAGACGCAGGATAAGTCGACCGGTGCATTTTTCCCTCAGCACAAGCCAGACAGTCGGTCGTGGGCGGCGCCTCGAAGGACGCGGCATCAAGACCAAGAGCAGGCTGAGTGCGGATCAGCCTATCGACTGCCCCCAGGTGCACATGACAAAGACGGCGATGCAGGAGGCGGTGGTGTTCGGGGGACAGAGCACCAGCGACAAAAACACGGGCAGCGGAAGAGGGAGGCACAGGGGGTGCACGTGCAGAGCACCCAGCAATGTGATACAGATCATCGACGACCGTCCCACTGAGGACGGTCTCATCGGTGTCGCGCACAAAGATGCGAGCATCGGCAGCTGTGTGCGTGACACCGAGGCCCATCTTGGTGCAAGCACGGACAGACAGCAGGCTGAGTTCCAGATCAGGGACAAAAAGGACGTCGGAGATGTATACGGGACCAGCTGGCCCGGTGAACTGCACAACCCCAACACCTTGGACAGGGACCTCANGCAGACGCAGGGTCAGACTCAGTCTCAGACGCGGAAACAGATGCAGGATCAGGCAGAGCCGCAGACGCTGAGGCCGACTCGGACGCAGACGCGGACACGGGCGAGCGCGGAGAGTCAGGGGCAGAGGAGCGAGCCACAGACGGGGCGGGGCTGGGGGTGCCGGTGGGCACACCCGCTGGGGACAGCCCCGGGGGTGCCGGCGACGGAGTGACCACACTGGACGGGGGCACAGTGCCAACCGGACCAGGAGTCTCCCCCACACGACGGGGACCGGAACACCCGGGGGCATGAGCAGCACGCAGAATGTGGATGCGAGCCAGGTCGCGGAAGGCGAGATGCTCAAAGAAGAGAGCGTCACGGGACTCCACGATGCGGCGGCGCTCGGGGTCCCAGAACCGCCAGGCCTTGGACCGCGGGGCGACGCCAACGAAGGCGCAGAGGCGGCCCCGCGGAGAGAGCTTGCTCCCCTGCTGCTCTGGCATGAACCAAACGCAGGCAAGGGAGCCCCAGACACGGGCGAGGCGCAGGTCCGCTCGACGCCCATACCACAACTCGTAGGGCGTGCGGTGACCTGGGAGGGGACCGTGGGGTATACGGTTCCACACCCAAGTCATGTATGCCATGCCCTCAAAGGCAAAGGCCTCAGGCATGGCACTGTCGGCGCGCATGGCGCGGACCGCATCCTCCATGGTGCGATTCCAGCGCTCGGAGACACCGTTCTGCTGGGGGGTGGCGGGAGCAGAGAGGTTGTGAAAGACACCGAGCTCGGTGAAGGAGCGTGCCATGTCACCGAGGTACTCGCCGCCACGGTCCGAGCGAAAGGTCTGAAGACGGTGGGGAGACTGGCGTTCGGCCATGACCAGCCAGACGCGGACCGCAACGGCTGCATCGCTCTTCTGACGCAGGCTATAGACCCAGCGCATGCGCGTGAAGTCATCAGTCAACGTCAGGACGTAGCGACCGCGGTCTTCCTGAAACTCGACAGGGAGCGGACCCATGAGGTCGGAGTGGACAAGCTCCAGGGGCCGACGAGCCCTGGAGACAGACGCAGGATNCAGCTGCAGTGCGAACAGAGCGAACAGCGCCAACGGGATGCAAGACGACAAAGGCGTCACGACGACACGTCATGTGATGGGTGGCACCAGAGTCCACAACCCATGTGGCATCTGTGACCCGTGTGCAAGGGGCAATGTGGCACTCGGCGACTGAACAAGGCGCGGCAGCAGGCCGCTCGGCAGGCGACGCGGCAAGACGAGCAACGGAGCGGACATGAGACGCATGCAACCAAGACGTGTCATCGGGTCCGTCACGCGCACACGGCTGGGCATGGGGACCACCACAGACATCATCACGCAACGACACAGACAGTCTACAGGCAGTAGGACCCCTCGACTCAGTCAACTCACTCGCACCTCCCTAAGATGAGCGCAGGGCGAGAAGCTGGTGAAGCTCGGCGATCGTCCTGTCGCGTTCGGCGAGCGCCTGGTCGCGAGGATCAGCGGAGGAGCCTGCTGTGGCGACGGACTCCTCTGGGACGGCTGCGGTAGTGGCGGCCGAGCGGGCGGTCGCACCGGACGCCTGGCGCATGCGTACCTCATGCGCCTGCTGCAGCCCACGGGTGACCTTGGCCCAATCCAATGGGCGTCCTGTCAGGCGAGTGCAGTCGGGATAGCGATGGTCACCACTGCAGTTGAAGCACACGAGGCGACGTCTCGTCGTGCTGCTAGAGCCTCTGCTGCTGCTGCTGCTGCTGCTGTTGCCGCCGCCGCTGCTGCTGCTGCTCCCGCCGCTGCTGCTGCGGCTGACACTACCAGTGCTGGTGTCGCTGCTGGTCCCGCTGCTGGAACCACCACCTGACGCTCTGCGACCCTTCTTCCCCTGCGCTGGAGCCGCCGTTGCTGTAGACGGAGGGAAGGGCGACGCGGCGGCAACTGCAGCTGAAGCGGTGCTGCGGCGAGCGCGGTTCGCGGCATCCATGCCTGCCACGTCCAGAAAGTGGAGAGTGGCCCAGCGCAGCAGGGTCCCGTCGCTCGCCATGTCGCGAAGCAGCGTCTGGTCGAAGTTGCTGAAGACGCGCGCGTAGTCGGGGTGGATGCCGTAGAGGATGATCTGGAGGGCGGAGTATTGCGCAGGAGNAAGGTGGCACCCTCAAACAGAGTGACGGCCAGTGCCCATGCCGCGCAAGGGTTAGCTCCTGAGCCGGTCAGCGAATCGCCAAGGAACCGACTGAAGTCCTTGGTGAAGTCCGGGGCGGCCTTCATCAGGCCGGAAGCTGCGCGGACTGCCATGTGTGTCTGAGCGGGGTCAGACGCCTGATATGGTGCGAGGTAGTAGGGGAGGACTCCCTCGCTCATGGCCCACATGCGAAAGCGTGGCTCCCACGTTTTGAAGTCGTTCCCAGTCCGGAAGACGGGCGGGTCTGACTCGAACCACTTCGGTGGCTTGACCGTCGACAGGGCAACGGCCGAAGCCACTGCGGGGCCAGGCACCGAGGAGGCAGTTCCCTTACCCAGGCGGGCCTGTAGAGCCAGCTCCTCAAAGCTCAGTGGGCGGCGAGATGAGCTCGGGTCAGCGTTGGAGCTTGAGTTGGTGCCCTGGAGGGCTGCATTGGCCTCACGCGCTCTGCGACGCGCCTCCAGGCGGATGAGGCGCGCTCGGAGCACCTCTTCCTCGCCCTCCTCGCCGGAGTCGGAGAGGTTCTCCACGACTTCATCACCATCACCGCCGTGGGCAAGGTGGTCCGCGCTCGGGTCAGTTGACGGACGATGCTGCTGCTGCTGCTGGGGCAGCAAGCCTCTGACCATATCCTGTAGTTCGGCCACCTGCCTCGTCAAGGTACCGCGGCTCTCCGCCTGTAGATCCGCCAGTGCGCGCACTTGGCGCGCCAATGT
This sequence comes from Penium margaritaceum, assembly GCA_023375785.1. NCBI lineage: Eukaryota > Viridiplantae > Streptophyta > Zygnematophyceae > Desmidiales > Peniaceae > Penium > Penium margaritaceum. The sequence continues at coordinate 10,542 of SZWC01020213.1, forward strand.
AGTCGGGCTCNGCTGCGACTGCTGCTGCCGCTGTGGTGATGATGGCGGTGGTCGACGTTGACCGCTGACGGCGCTGCCCTCGGCAGCTGCGTCGGCAGCCACACTGGGGGAGGTTTGCTTCGGCATGGCAACCGGTTTCTTCCCCTGTTTTCCCCTCCACGGAAGTCCTCCGCGGAACGTCTCCACGGAACCGCCCTTCCGCGGAAATTCCTCCCCGCGGAACTCCTCCGCGGAGCGTCTCCGCGGATACCCTCCGCGGTGAACTTCACCGTGGAAGCTCACCGCGGATCACCGCGGATCACCGCGGATTACCGCGGATGACCGCGGTTCACCGGCAATGACCGCGGTCACCGCGGTCGCGCCGGTGTAGAACGCGGCGGGCTGCTGGGGGACGGCGGTCACCGCGGTCGACCCGTTCCGCACCCGCAGCCCCGCGGTCGCAGGTCCGCGGCGAGCAGCGCCGATGTCGTCCTGAGCGGTCGCGGAGGTCGAGCTGCGCGGCGGTGTGGCTGTGGCGGAGCTGTGCGGATCCGCGGAATACCGCGGATCTGGACTGTTGATGTCACCGCGAGGTGGCAACAGCGGAACGCCGAGTGCCTCCGCGGCACTCGAGTCGTGTTCCGACGTGGTCGCGCGGTTGCCGCGCTCGCCGCGGAAGCTTGGTCACCGCGGAGCACCGCGGAACGACCGCGGAACGACCGCGGATNGTCACCGCGAGGTGGCAAAAGCGGAACGCCGAGTGCCTCCGCGGCACTCGAGTCGTGTTCCGACGCGGTCGCGCGGTTGCCGCGCTCGCCGCGGAAGCTTGGTCACCGCGGAGCACCGCGGAACGACCGCGGATTGACCGCGGATTTTATAAAACGCGGTCGAAGTGGTGGTGGGCCCTCCCAGGACCTCCCGCCGAGACCGTGGGCACTGCTGCTGCTGCTCCTCAAGGCAACGGCTGCGGTTGCTCACGACTTCTTCGGCTGCTGCGTCTCTGCTGCGCAGCTATGCGAGCACTGGCTCGCTGCTCTGATACCATGAGAGACAGCTCCTAGCACTGCTGTCGCTAGCGTGGCAACGCAAGCCAGCTAGCTAACTCACTAGCATACACAGGTGGAGGTGAGAACAGCAAGGGGTTGGCTAGGGACACAAAACACAAGTGTCAGAAGCTGCAACTGTTTAAATGTGCAGAGAGAAATGACAACTGAGATCTGGCCAACCTAAATAGTGCCACGGACCTGGTGGATGCACACACACACGGCGCACAATCGGCGCTATTTTTCTAGCAGGACAAAACAGTGGCAAAAACACAGTTTTGGTCACAGTTCCCTGCAGACACGTCAGAACGACGAGCCGTTTGAACCAGAACGGCCACGTCGACGAGATCTACATCCTGATAGGCTGCACGCCTACGTGCTCTGACACAGCACGAGTCTACAAAGTACGGAAGTCTTCTGGGCGCCCGTCGCCACCGGCTGCCAGTCTGCTGCCGCCGTCGCCAGTCTCAGGGATCTGCACGTGAATGGACATGAGCCGAGGGGTCACCGTAAGCTGTGTACGACACACACAACAACAAAAGGGAGAATGTTCCCTTTTGACAAAAGTATACTTTGAGAGGGTGACAAGACAAGTCCTTGCTTGATTTACGACGTTTTAGAGAAAGAATGAGACCAGAACTTGGAAAAACAAGAAGCCAGGTCGCAAGTCAGATTTCCCCACGGATGTCTTAAAAATTTGAATGATGGGTGAGAAAATGCGTGGAAGCTTCCTAGCTAATGATGTTAAATCGAGATTGAGACCGGTCTCAATCTCCACTGTCTCGATTTTGTCTCGTCTCATTATCTCGTACCGCACGACACGAGACAATCTCAAATTGTCTTGCGCGAGACGAGACTGTTGTGATTTGTGACGTTCCTGTCGACCTGTACAGTTTACTGTGACCACTCGGCCGTGTCCATGCTCGTGCAGTTCCCTGATGCGGACCCAGGTGGCACTGGGGCGTCTTCTGGTGGTGGACTACCTGCTCGGAGCTGATCGACGGTCGCCCGAGAGTTATGGATGCTGTTTGGGACCTTTTGCAGTTTTTCCGCAGCTCGTAGGATTTTATCAGTGGATTGGCCGTGGGCCCGATTTGTATGTCTTTGCATTGTGTGTCCACCTTTTGTTGCCGGATGCATGCATGTGACCAGTCGTAGCGTCTGGCTTGAGATTCTGCTCGTGTAGGTTCAGACGGTGTAGCGTTCTGACTTGTCTACGTTGAGTTACGGCCAAAACAATGGTTTTGGGTCGGTTCTAGAACAGACCTTGCACTGTCGCATGCAACACCCGCCTTGCGCTGCGGCACGTACTTATGCCATGGACCTGTCATTTGACATCTTTCTCTGCATATGATATTGAAGCATTCTGACACTTAGCCTTCTGTCCCCTAGCCAGACCCTTGCCGTTGTGTGCACGACTTGTGACTATTGTCACTGTCTGACCAGGCAGTGATGCCTCGTCAGCAAGAATATCGCTAGGAAGCTTCCACGCATTCTCTCATGGTATCAAAGCAGTGAGACTCCTCTCGCTAAGCTGCGTCGCAGAGACGCAACACCGGCGGCAGCAGTGAGAGTCACTGCCGCCACCGTATCCTGGGACTTGTTGGAGCCGTTTTTTCAACGACATCATCACTCAGTCCCCACCACCACATCGGGTAAGCTGCGGCATTCACTAGCTCTTGCAACAATAGCAGCAGCAGCAGCACCAATGGGTGGCAGCAGCAGCCGTCTCTGGCTGCCAGCCTGTACAAAAAGCATTAGAGTAGTAGCTCGCAGCAGCAGCTTGTGGCGGTTGCGAGCTCTGACAGCGCGCAACGGCGGCACTAGCTCGCAATAGCGGCGGCATCAGCAGCCGCGAGCAGCAACAGCAGCGCAGTAGTAGCAGCAGCGGAAGCAGCAACAGCGCAGCAAGCAGTTGCAGCGCAGCAAGCAGCATTGGAGCTGCTGTAGCGACTTTAGCGCAGCAACAGCGAAGCAGCAGCAGCGGAAGCAGCAGCTGCGCAGAAGTAGCATTGCAGTGGTGCAGTAGCAGCATTGCAGTTGCTGCGTAGGGTCTGCTGCGCAGAAACTATGCAGCACTGCGCATGCCTACGTGGCACTGCACTGGCCTGCGCAGCCCCTGCGTAGCCGCGAGCAGGAGGTGACGAGGTCACCCCCACCGATCACGCGGATTTCGCGTGACCGTCCAAAAAAAAGAGAAAAAACCGACGGCGTAAAAAAACGCTAGAGAATAAAACGCTAGCTTTTTTTTTCCGCTAACGTAAGAAACACTGACGTCATCATCGGCTTTGCTGACGTCAGCAGATTAGGGGTCAAAACGTCAATTTTTGTAAACGTTTCAACTCTTCGAGAAACGCTGTCGGTTTCTCGTTCAGAGTATATTTGACATTCGGCCCCGTACTGAGCGCTGACATGGCTCCGACCGGTAACAAAGACAAAGGACCGCCAGATCCTTCTTCCTCCTCCTCCGAGGTCATGAGCCCACGCTCGCAGGCCATTACGGACTTGCGGAGTCAGCAGGATGAGATACGTCGCCTACAGCAGCAGCAGATCAACGCCATCCGCACGCTCACTGATCTTCTTTAGAGTGAGTCCACGGCCCCACAGCACATCTCCCGGGGAGTCGGCGGTGTCACACCTTGTGCACAGCAATCAGCATCTACACCAAGGAGAGCGACAGGATATGACCCGCCACTTATTGATCCTTTGGAGGAGGACCCTGATATGCAAGGCATGGATGATGACACTCCCGAGAGGGAGATTCGCGTACTTCAGGAGCGTCTTTGCCAGTTGCAGACGCGTTCCGATGTCCCGTTCCCGACGATCCGATCTTCGCCTGAGACCTACCTTGGTGACTTTCCTCGTCCCAATGTCTTCCCCATCCCTCGTCTTTCCTATCCGGTGCTTGCTCTCCCTACGGAGCGGCAACCTAAGGACTTCGAGACACCGCCCCCACGACCTGTCAGCGAGGACGGCTTTGACTGCTGGGAGACCCTTTTTCAGGTTTGGGCAACTTCCGAGGTAGTTTGGCCCTACTACCACAGTGAGTACTAGGTTACGGACTGTGCTCAGGTGCTGACAGCGGCTCGGGCGATGCGCGGACTTCTTTCCGCCATGCCTCGCGAGACTGTCGTGGACTTTCACCCCTTCCTTGGAGAGGCCGGCACAGGCGCAGATGCTGACCCACGTTGGGGCTGGGAGCTGGCATTGTCCCTGCTTGCTACAGAGACGCACGCCACCCGCCCCGCTCACATCCGTGCCTTCCACTCCCTTCGTCAGGGACCTACCGAGCCCGCAGCCGCTTACAGGTGGCGCGCCATGCGTATCTACATGCGCCTTGGGACCGCAGGAGGGACACAATTGCGGACGCTTCGCACGCTCATGATCGGAGTCCGTCTTGAGCATGCCGGCATCTTCACGAGGTACCGTACTGACAGCCATATTCGTTTAAAATAACTGTTTATGGTTCGCCCATGTGTTCCATGAAAAACTATGAGTTCAATGGGCGAGTCACCCCTAAAAATCCTGGATGAGCACATCTTTTCCGCCTATTATTGTTCCCAAAGTAATTGCTCAAAATCTTGTGTGTTCTCATTTTCGGGTTCTAACAGGACACAACTTTGGTTATGTACAAGAAATGGGCAGAGGGCAACAATGTTGGAAAAAAGTCCTTCGATCTTGCAAACAGTTGGAAATTGCAGCACGTCACACGTCACACAATGACGTCCTCGGGTTCGGGCTCTACCACCTCCTTGAATAGCTCACTACCTTGTGCTACAGCCTCCTCTGTCGCACCTTCGCGGAAGGTGGCTTCGTTACAATGCCCAAACCCACACATGTCCCAAGCATGACTAACGAGTTCCTTGTTGTCGTTTAGGCGTAGCCATGACTTTAACACCCACGTCATCCCAAGGTTGCGCATTTTCCCTAGCCCTAGGTCAACCTTCCCGCTGTTCCCTTCATCCAAGGACACGCGCACTTCATTGCTATGCCAGTCATTGTAGGCGGCCTCAATGGCCGCCTTGAAAGGGCGCTGCAAGCCTACGTCAGCTGGCTGTGCCTTAGAGGTACAGCCGGCCGGTATGAACAATAGACGCACGTAGGGGTAGTGCGTCTTCAAGAAGTCCTTGAAGTCCGGCGCGGTGTGCGGCCGCCACGCGTCCAGCAGTAGGATGAGTTTCTGCTTGCCTACCATCTTTTCTTGTCTGTCGCACTCTCGCTTGTACCATGGGTTGAGGACGTGGGTCACCCAATCACGGGTGGTCTTCGCGTTTGTCCAATGGTTGCTTGTGTGCGTGAGGTGGAAATGGTGATCCTCCATGGCACGCCGCGTGTCTGCGTTGTCCGGATGACAACGCTCGGTCTTCCCGGCGTAGATGAGTTGCAAGGGCAACATGGAACCGGCCATGGTCGACGCCACCAAAGTGGTAATCTGCCACTTGTCGTCGAGGGCCGCAATGGCCACTTCCTTCGCACCCATGGGTGCGTAGGTGCGGTCTCTTGCATCCATGACAGACAATGCCGCATTAGAATGTTGTTCAACACGGTTTGGAACATGGATTTGAAAGAGGTGAAAGTAACGGACGTAAAAACTCACCGGTTGGCACCATGGTGACGCCGGTGTGGTCGGCGTTGACAACGAAAGGCGGATCCACGTTGTTGATGACCATCAACGCCGCGAATCTCTTGTGCATGGCGAGTACGGCCTCCTCCCAGTTGCGCGGGAGCTTTTGGGGCACCGTCGTGCCACTCCTGTAACTCCACTTCATCCTCTCACGGACAAATGCGCGGATCCAAGAGCGACTGAAAGTGATGGAGCCGCCATTGGCCGGCAACTCCTCCGGGCAGCGTTCCTTCGTGTGCAACACCCCACGGACAGTGGGTGAGTTTATGACAGTTCCCGCCAAGCGCATCCTAGACAATGTGGCAACAGCGTGGTCCTCGAAATCGGGGTCATGTTCAAAGAAAAAGGTTCGACCCTTGAAACCATGTGTGCGTTTTGTGGTGCTGCCTTGCACTTTCACTTCCACAACATGTGTTAGAAATGGGACAAACTTGTCCAAGAGGACCATACTCTTTGGTTCGTACCAACCCCGGATTGTGGAGGGTGCCAACTGGTCGTAGACGCACCGCCCCCCCGCCTTGCGGTACAACTTCCACAGCAACTTGACGGCTTGGTAAGAGTTGCCGGCAGTGAGCATAGCGCCATGGACCCGTGGGAGGTGGCCATCGCCTAGCCAATTGACGTAGGCGGAGCGCGCGGCTTTGGTAGGCGGTGGATCGACGTTTGCCGGCTCTTCTTTGTCAGCGGCAGCCGCATCAACGGGAGGACGCGTCTGAGGAGTAGGGAGGCGTGCGGGGGTGGTGGCATTTGGGTTCGCGGGAACCGTCATGGCCTCGTCGGTGGCTAGATTCAGAACTGGACCCTTCTTGGGTGGATGGCCTGGAATTCTCTTCTTTGGTAAACCGCAAGGCTTGGGGTGTGCAGCCTTGTGCGCATCGAAACGGCGCCGACGTTCCGCGACAGCCTCCTCCGGTGATAGGCGCTTGAAGTTGAAAGCGAGAAGCGACATCGTATGCATGTGTTGCGAGAGAGGAGTGACAAACGTGCGACTGACGCGACTGACCTTTAGAGCTGTGCAACTCCATGCAAGAGGCCCGTAACTCTAGCGGCTCGACGGCTCGCTCTCGCTCCACAGCCCTTTGACACAGCGAACGCGAGGCGCGCAGTTGCCCTCATGCGGGTAGATCTGACGGCCGCGCGTGGTCGAAGCTCGAACATCCAAAGTTTGAACTTTGAGTTTCTCACTCGACGTTCTCGGTCGATGGGAAGTCTTTGGACTTGAACGGTGGGCAAATACAGAGATTGTTTTGCTATGGGTGAGTGTCAATAGGTGACCACTATAGAAAAAAAAACCGGACCCGATTTTGGGACAATACAAAAATCACCGAAAAGGCTCCAAAAAATTAGGGGAATTTGACTGTCAGTATGGTACACTGATGCCGCGCTTGAGCCTTTCTCCACCTCCCTGCAGCTTCTTCCTTGGGCGCATCAGCTTTTCCTCCAGGCCGCTCGTGAGGCAACCATCGCCCACTAGGAGAGTTCACTTGCTGCACCAGTCATCTCGTCACCACCGACGCCTCTCTCGCATTTCACTTCTCCCTTCTCTGGCACGCCCTCCTCTTTGCCTTCCACCCCAGCTGCCCCGACTCAGACGCAGGGTGTGGCAGCAGCAGCACAAGGGAAGAAGAGCTGAAAGAAGCGTGGCTCGGGCCAGCAGCAGTCACCGCAACAGTAGTCATCAGGTGGTAGCAGTGGATGCAAAGTTCGTTGCTACAACTGTGGAGGCGCTCACCGCTACACTGAGTGCCAGTAGCCGCTCGACAGGGCACGGATTACTTGCGGTCTCAGGCTGCACACGCAAAGCGGTCTGCGTCGAGCAGCATAGCCTCTGGTCGTGCGGTGACCACGACCGTAGCAGTTCCCACTTCTCCACCGGCGAGCATCGGAAACCCGGACACCTGTGACCGCACCATCGTCGAGCTCTGTCAGCTCCTGGCGATTTGCTCTCAGGGAGGTGCGAGTGTGTTGTCACAGCCGGGTGGTTCACAGACTGTTTGTTTGTCTGTTCTTGTGTCTCATGATGACTTGTGTGGGGGAGCACAACTGGCATGTGATGATGATGGGCCTGACAGTACAAATTGGATTTCTGAGTATCACCTGTGCGCCCTTCGTGGTTCTCCCTCCTCTGTTGCGGATTGTCTGTCTGCAGCCAAGTGTTCCATTGCCCATTGCACCGTGACGTTCTCCAGTCGTGATTCGAGTGGCACTTGCATCATCAATTCCGGTGCCACTCACCACATGACATGTCGTTGTAGTGACTTCGTTGTCCTCCGTCCTGTGGCATCTGTTCGTTCTATTCCCACAGGCTCTGGTCAGTCTTTGCCAGTCCAAGGTGTTGGGGTTGTCTGCTTTGATGGTCCGTTTGGCCCCTTGTATCTCTCCGACGTGCTTTTTGTGCCTAACCTTGAGCTGAGCTTGCTCTCTGTGCGTATCTGCACTTTGATGGGACTCTCTGTGGAGCACACTGCTAACTCTTCAACAGTGACTACTCTTGATACTCGCACTGTTGTTCTTCGTGCCTCTGTTGTTGATGATCTGTATCGTGTTCATCGGATCTCTTCTTCTCCTTGCTCCCCTTCCCCTCTTGCTCGTGTGTTTGTCACTGGTGTCTTGTTTGCTGAGCAACAACGCCTACTGCATCGACGTCTGTGTCATATTGGCTCCGACATCATGTCAAAGCCCATTAGGACACAGCCCACCCTCGGTCTTGACGCGACCTCTTTCGAGAAGCCGCCCAAGACCGATTGTCTTTTGCGCGCTCAGGGTAAGAAAGATCGCTGCACCTACCTTGACTCCCATTCTCGAGCACTTTGCCCCCTCGAGCTGGTCCATTCGGACCTTCTCGGTCCTCTCCCTATCGAGTCCTTATCCGATTGGGGCTGATATGCCCTGACCCTGACCGATGACTTCACCCGGATGCGGTTGGTCTACAGCCTGCGCCAAAAGAGTGATGCCGCTCTCGTGGTTTGCCTCTGGCTAGTGATGGCTGAGCGTCAGTCTTGCTACTCGCTACATGCCTTCCGCTCCGATCGCGGCGGCGAGTTTCTTGGCAACGTGGACAGTTTCTTTGCCGAGCGCTAGAATGGCACCATGGAGGATGCGGTTCGTACTGTGCGGTCTGAGTGTGGTCTCCCGGAATCCTTCGCCTTTGAAGGATTCGCCTACATGTCGTGGGTTTGGAACCACCTCCCGCACGATCCTCTTCTAGACCATGTTACATGGTACGAGCTCTGGTTTGGCCACCGTGTCGGTGTACTTGTCACTCAGAGCTCTCCTTCGGACGCTTCTCTTGCATCAGGCCCGATACACACGCGTTGTAGGGGAGCGCTTCAGTGTCCTCCTTGGCGCAGTGCCCACGACCTCCACACCTCTCACACCTAATGGGTAGGATGCCCTAAAGGTTGACAATCGCATACAATTAGGGGAGACAATTGATGTGACCTTGTACCTCCGCCTCATTAGATCTCTGATGTACCTAGCCACTACCAAAGGCCTCGACATCGCTATTGTCTTCACCCTCCTTGCACATTTTTTGCAGGCTCCACATGCTAGAGCCCTACAGGTCGCTGTGCGAGTGGTGTGGTATGTCATGTCCACGTCATACCTCGGACGCTGATTTCGTCGATAGTGCTTGGTGGTTCTTGACAGCTACACTGACAACAACTAGGCCTAGAGCCCAGATTACCGCAGTCGCACCGGTTACGTGTTCGTGCTCCGTGGTACCGCTTTGTCCTTTCGCAGTGGGAAGTAGGGCTGCATTGTACGTTGCTTGTCAGAGGCAAGGTATGTTGCTCTCGGTGTAGGGGTTGTTGAGGTAGTGTGGCTAAAGCGCCTGTTCTTTCAGCTGGGTCAGTCAGTGCCCGCCATTGTGCTTCGCTGTGACAATCGGAGTGCTCTTGCCATTGTGGAGAACTCTGGTGTCTTTCATGCTTGAACAAAGCACATTGCGGTTGAGGATCACTTTGTGCGTGATCTGGTGGAGCGACACGTGATCTTCGTCATATGGATCGGCACTAACATGCAGCGTGCAGACTTCTTGACAAAGGAACTGGCACGCGCGAAGTTCCTGATGGCCATTTGTTCCGTTGGGCTTTGCCCCTTACCTGAGAGTGGTTGAGTGGGGGGTGTCTTTATGCCTGTGTCATGACTGTCTCTGCACTCATTCTTGCACTCCTTTCAGTGATGCACGTGTATGGACATGCGTACCATCGGGCCATTTGGGAGTGTTGTGATTTGTGATGTTCCTATCAACTTGTACAGATTACCGTGACCACTCGGTCGTGTCCATGCTCGTGCAGATCCTTGATGCGAACCCAGGTGGCACCGGGGCGTCGTCTGGTGGTGGACTACTTGCTCGTAGGTGATCGACGGTCGCCCCAGGGTCCCGGATGCTGTTTGGGACCTTCTACTGTTTTTCTGCAGCTTGTAGGATTTCATCGGTGGACTCGCCGTGGGTCTGATTTGCATGTTTTTGTATTGTTTGTCCACCGTTTGTTGCCGGATGCATTCATGTGACCAGTTGTAGCGTCCGCCTTGAGATTTTGCACGTGTAGGTTGAGATGGCGTAGCGTTCTGACTTGTCTATGTTGAGTTACGGCCAAAACATTGGTTTTGGACCAGCTTTTGGACAGATATTGCATTGTCGCGTGCGACACCCACCGTGTGCCGCGGCAGGTACTTATGCCATGGACCTGTTATTTGTCATCTCTCCCTGCAAATGCTATTGAAGCATTTGGACACTTTGCCTTGTGTCGGATAGCCGGACCCTTGCCGTTGTGTGTACGACTTGTGACTGTGGTCACCGTCTGACTAGGCACTGATGCCTAGTCAACGGTAGTATCACTAGGAATAGGCGTGTTCAATCGAGATCGAGATGAGATGTCTCAATCTCAAACTCATATTTTCTCACTTCGGCATGAGATGTCTCGTACCGGGTACAAAGGACAAGAAAATCTTGGTCTCATACCGATTGGCATCAGGCTTGTGTCGGTCTCCTCTCAGTCTCGCTCATGTCCTTCAAAATGTCGCTTTTGCACCATTGCGAGGGGCAAGGGAAATGACGCGGCAAGCTGTTAAAATGCACCCACTTTGTGACCACCGCACTTTTGACTAGGAGGAACGTTTTCGGAAACATTTAACTGAAAATGTTTTCCTGAGCAAACTACTAAGTTCACAAGTCAAACCCGATATTCCAAAGTTAAGACATACCTCTTTTGCTGCCTTGCCTAACAGTTGTACATCTCGACCACTGGACACGACACATTTCCAGTGCTTGCCGTCGCTCGACATGTGCAACCAGCTCACATGGAGATATAAACATTACACGGAGAGCGACAAGACAATTGTCAACGATGTGGAAAGAACATTTTACTAGTTGAACCTACTCGAAGACTCAAAAATTCATTGATTTGTTTACGAAAAAAATAGCAACGTCATGTTCTATAATGTTAGTGTTGACCCTCCGCGATCGTTTCCAAATAGCGTGGGTCGCGCACTGGATCTGCTCGCTTTCTGTTCTGACAAATCCAGTATCCGATTGGCTCTTAAGGCCTTGGCAAACGTGGCAAGTCCACACACCAAAAAAAGGCAACAATCACAATGCGGTACGAAATTCCCGTCTCAATCTCGCATGACATGTGACGTGTCTCGGTCTCGTCTCTAGAAATGTGTGGAAGCTTCCTAGCAATATTGCCGCTGACTAGGCCTCAGGGCCTGGTCAGACGGTGACGATAGTCACAAGTCATGCACACAATGGCAAGGGTCTGGCTAGGGGACACAAGGCAAAGTGTCAAAATGCTTCAATAGCATTTGAAGAGAGAGATGAGAAATGACAGGTCCATGGCATAAGTACCTGCTGCGGCGCACGGCGGGTGTCGCACGCGACAGTGCAAGGTCTGTCTTGAAACCGGCCCAAAACCACTGTTTTGGCCGTAACTCAGCATAGACAAGTCGAAACGCTAGGCCGTCTCAACTTGCATGTGTAGAATCGCAAGCCGGACACTACGACTGGTCACATGCATGCATCGGGCAACAAATGGTAGACAACCAATGCAAATACATGCAAATCGGGCCCACGGCCAGTCCACCGATGAAAACCTAAGAGCTGCAAAAAGACTGCAAAAGGTCCCTGACAGCATCCATGACTCTAGGACAACCGTCGATCAGCTCCAAGCAGGAAGTCCACCACCAGACGACGCCCTGGTACCACCTGGGTCCGCATCAGGGAATTGCACCAGCATGGACAGGGTCGAGTGGTCATAGGAAACTGTACAGGTCGACAAGAACATCACAAATCACAACACTCCTCCATGACCCGATGGTACGCATGTCCATACACGTGCAGCACTGAGACAAGTGCAACAACGAGTGAAAAAACAGTTGTGACACAGACACACACACATCCCGTACTCAACCACTCTGCGGCAAGGGGCAAAGCCGAATGGAACGAATGGCCACCAGAAACTTCATGCGCGCCAGTGCCTTCGTCAAGAAGTCAGCACGCTGCATGTTGGTGCCGACCCATATGACGGAGATCACGTATCGCTCCAACAGATCATGTACGAAGTGATGCTCAACCGCCATGTGCTTCGTGCGAGCATGAAAAACACCAGAGTACTCCGCAAAGGCAAGAGCACTCTGGTTGTCACAACGAAGCACAATGGCGGGCACCGACTGACCCAGCTCAAGGAACAGGCACAGCCCTCCTTCCTACTGCGCCAGGAAACAGCGGGACCACCGAGCACGAACATGTAACCGGTGCGACTGCGTCCATCTGGGCTCCAGGACCAGTCGCTGTCGGTGTAGCCGTCAAGAACCACTGAACACTGTCGACGAAAGCAGATTCCGAGGTACGGCATGGAATCCACGTACCGCACCACTTGCATAGCCGCTTGGAGGGCTCTAGCACTTGGAGCCTGCGAAAACTGTGCAAGGAGGCTGACGGCAAAAGCGATGTCGGGGTGTGTGGTAGTGGCCAGGTACATCAGAGATCCGATAAGGCGGAGGTACAAGGTCACATCCACTGTCTCTCCCATCTGTGTGGGATCATCCACCTTCAGGGCGTCCTACACGTCAAGTGTGAGAGGTGTGTAGGCCGTTGGCACTATGCCAAGGCGGTCACTGAAGCGCTCCCCCACAACGCGTGCGTATCGGGCCTGATGCAACAAAAGCGTCCGGCGTCTCTGGTCTCGTACAATCTCCATGCCAAGAAACACCGCTGTAGGACCAAGGTCCTTCATCCTGTAGGCAGTTTGGAGGACCGTCTTGGCCTCCTTCACGGCCTCAATGGAGGGAGACGTGATCAGGAGGGTGTCCACATAGACCAGGATTGCAGTGAACCGCTGAAGCGCCTGTCCGATGAAAAGAGAGGGATCGGCCTCGCTCTGTACATATCGCGCATGAGTCAGAGTGCCAGTAATCTCCTGATTCCAGCACCAAGGAGACTGTGTGAGTCCGTACAGGTCCTTGCGCAAGTGCCAGACCTTGTCACTATCCTCAGAGCCTGATGGTTGGGCCATGTAAGTCTCCTCATCCAGAGAGCCATGGAGGAACGCATTGTTCACATCTATGTGGTGCAGTTCCCAATCATGCTGAGCCACCTCACCAAACAGAGCGCGAGCTCAGGTCATGCGGCCGACAGGGGCAAAGGTGTCAGCGTAATGAACGCCCTCGATCCGAGAGTACCCCTTGACGACCAAGCGAGCCTTCTGGCGTTCAAGTGAGCCATCCGGCTTCACCTTCTTGCGAAAGACCCACTTGACCTGGATTGCCTTCCTCCCAAGTGGAAGGTTGACTAGCTTGTAAACTCCGTGCTTTCGGATGGCACGAAGCTCATCCTCGCAGGCGGCACGCTAGGCGTCGGCACCCTCTGACTAGAGGGCGTCCCTCAGTGTGCTAGGATCAGGTGCCAATGAGGGAGAGCTCTGAGTGATGAGATTGTGCCCTACAGGACGCGCTAGATGTACCTATGCGTGATCTATACAGACACTGAGGCCGAGGGCCTTTGTGCCGGGATTGCCACTCGCAACGCTGCGAGTGGAGCGCTTGGGTGCGGGATCAAGCACTCGCTGGGCTGCGGAGCCCAACGGGACAAGGACAGGTGATGCCGTGGGAGGAGAGGCTGGTGAACGGATGGGAGACGCAGGACTGGGAGTGGCAGCAGGACCGCCCACAGAGAGAAAATTACCGGCGGACAGAGGGACAGCATCATGGGTGTCTTTGGGGCGCGAGGGTGTAGGAGAGGAGACAGGCCGGACAAGAGAGGTCTCTGGGCTGACAGCGATGATCGCCGGGTCATCAAGAGTCGGAGACCGAGAAGTGGAGGGGGCTCGAAAGGACACATCAGCCAGACGCGAGGTGATCGTAGGCTCAGACTCCCCCATCTGTCGAGAAAGCTTACACGTTGAGAGGTGTGTGATGGAGATCAACACAATCGAGGTTAGATCGCGGTACGTGAGAGACTCAAAGAAGAGAGCGTCGCGGGACTCAACAATGCGACGACGGGCGGGGTCCCAACGAAGGCATACAAGCGACCCCGCGGAGAGACCTTGGACCCCTGCTGACCCTCCATGTACCACATAGAAGCCACTAAGCCCAAGACACGAGCAAGACGCAGATCGGCACGGTGGCCAAACCACAGGTCATACGGTGTAACGTGGTCCGGAAGAGGACCGTACGAGAGGTGGTTCCAGACCCACGTCATGTAGGCAAATCCTTCAAAGGCAAAGGATTCCGGGAGACCGCACTCAGACAGCGTAGCACGAACCGCATCGTGCATGGTGCGGTTCTTGCGCTCAGAGACATCGTTTTGCTGAGGAGTGGCAGGAGCAGAGACCTCGTGAAAAATCCCGCGCTCGGCAAAGAAACTGTGCATGTCACCAAGAAACTCTCCGCCGCGATCGGAGCGAAAGGTATGTAGCGAGTAGCGAGACTGACGCTCAGCCATCACTAGCCAAAGGCAAACCGGGAGAGCAGCATCACTCTTTTGGCGCAGGCTGTAGACCCACCGCATCCAGGTGAATTCATCGGACAGGGTCAGGACATATCGGCCCCGATTGGATAAGGACTCGACAGGGAGAGGACCGAGAAGGTGCGAATGGATGAGCTCGAGGGGGCAAAGTGCTCGAGAACGGGAGTCAGGGTAGGTGCATCGATGCATCTTGCCCTGAGTGCACAAAAAACAATCGGTCTTGGACGGCTTCTCAAAAGGGGCCGTGTCAAAACCGAGGACGGGCTGTATCCTAATGAGCTTCGACACAATGTCGGAGCCAACATGACACACACGTCAATGCAGCAGGCGTTGTTGCTGAGCAGACAGGACACCAGTGACAAACACACGAGCAGGAGGGAAGGGGAGCAAGGAGAAGAAGAGATTCGTGGAACACGATACAGATCATCAACAACAGAGGCACGAAGAACAACAGTGCGAGTATCAAGAGTAGTCACTACTGCGGAGTGAGCAGTGTGGTCCACCGAGAGTCCCATCCGAGTGCAGGCACGCACAAAGAGCAAGCTCAGCTCAAGGTTAGACACAAAAAGCACGTCAGAGAGATACAAGGGGCCAGACGTACCATCGAAGCACACAACCCCAACACCTTGGACTGGCAAGGACTGACCAGAGTCTGTGGGAACGGAACGAACAGATGCCACAAGATGGAGGATAGCGAAGTCACTACAACGACATGTCATGTGGTGAGTGGCACCGGAATTGATGATGCAAGTGCCACCCGAATCACGACTGGAGGACGTCACGGTGCAACGGGCAATGGAACACTCGACAGCAGATAGACGCTTGGTAGCATAGGAGGGAGAGCGATGAAGGACTCACAGGTGAGACTCAGAAATCCAATCTGTACTGTCATGCCCATCATCATCACATGCCAGCTATGCTCCCCCACCCGAGTCATTACGAGAGACAAGAAAAAACAAACAAACAGTTTGTGAACCACCCAGCTACGACGACACACTCGCACCTCCCTAAGAGCGAAGCGCCAGGAGCGGACTGAGCTCAACGATGGTGCATTTACGGGGGTTCGGGTCATCGATACTCGCCGGTGGGGAAGCGGGAACTGCTGCGGTCGTGGTCGCCACACGACCAGAGGCTGTGCTGCTCAACGCAGACCGCTTTGCGTGTGCAGCCTGAAGACCGCGAATCATTCGTGCCCAGTCGAGCGGCTACTGGCACTCAGTGTAGCGGTGAGTGACTCCATAGTTCTAGCAGTGAACAGTGCGTCCACTGCTACCGCGTGATGACTGTTGCTATTGTGACTGCTGCTAGCCCGAGCCACACTTATTTTTTCCCCTCTTCCCCTTCGATGCTGCCGTCACACCCTGTGTCAATGTCAGGGTAGCCTGGGTGGAAGGGGAAGAGGAGGGTGTGCCAGAGGATGGAGAGGGGAAGTGGGAGAGAGGCGTCGGTGGTGACGCGATCACCAGTGCACTAAGTGGACCCTCTTGATGGGCGATGGCTGCCTCATGCGCGAAAGTCACATGGAGGAAAAGCTTATGTGCCCAAGGAAGAAAGTCAAGGAAGGTGGAGAAGGGTTTGAGTACGGCATCACTGTACTCTCGAGAAGATGCATGCATGCTCAAGACGGACTCAGATAATGATCGTGCAAAGCGCCCACAATTGTGTACCTCCTCATGTCCCAAGGCGCGTGTAGATGCGCATTGCGCGCGGCCAATAATCGCCTACAAACTGCAGATCCCTGACAAAGTGAATGGAAGGCACGGATGTGTTCCACTCAGGTGGCGTGTGTCTTTGCAGCAAGCAGAGATAATGCCAGCTCCCATCCCCGATGTGGGTTAGCACTCAAGCCGATGCTGGACCCTCCAAAGAAAGGAAGAAAGTCCATGATAATCTCATGCTACATGGCATAAATGAGGCTACATATCGCTTGAGCCGCTGTCAGCACGAGCACGGTCCGTACTGACTGTGGTAGTAGGGCCAAAATCCCTCTGAAGTGGCCTAGACCCGGAAAAGGGTCTCCCAGCAATCAAAGCCGTCCTCGCTGCCATATCATGGGGGCGGTGTCTCAAAGTCCTGAGGTTATTGCTGCATAGGGAGAGGAACCATAGGCTTGGAAAGATGAGGGATGGGGACGACACTGGCACAAGGAAAGTCGCTTAGGTAGGGCTCACACGAGGATCGGATCTTTGGGAACGGGGAATCGGAACACGTCTGCAGCTCACGGAGACGCTCCTGAAGTAAGCGAATCTCCCTCTCGGGAGTGCCATCCTCCATGCCTGGCATGTCAGGGTCCTCCTCCAAAGGATCAAGAAGTGGCGGGCACTGTCCTGCCGCTCTCCTTGTTGTGGATGCTGACTGCTATGCAGAAGGTGTGACACTACCGACCCCCTCGGAGGTGTGTTGTGGTGTTGTGGATTGACTCTCAAGAAGATTAGTGAGCGTGCGGATGGTGTTGTTCTACTGATGCTGTAGGCGATGTATCTCATCCTGCTGACTCCGCGTGTCTTCAATAGCCTGTGAGCGTGGGCTCAGGACCCCTGAGGAGGAGGAGGAGGGATCAGGCGGTCCCATGTCCTCATCACTGGCCGGAGCTTTGTGAGCGCTCAGTATGGGGCCGAACGTAAAGAATGCTCCGAACAAGAAACCAATAGTGCTTTCTTGGGGATTTCTAACGTTCAGAAAAAATGATATTTTGATCTAGAGCTTGCTAACATCAGCACAGCCGACGATGACGTCAACGTATTTGACGCTAGCAAAAAATTGCCAGCATTTTTTACGCTTGCGTATTGTACGCCAGGTTTTTTTCTTTTTTATTTTCTGGTGGGAGTCACGCGGACTCCTTAATGAAAAGGGGGGGGGCCTTGTCACCGCCTTGTGCGGCTGCGTAGTTGCACAAACTGCTTGGCTGCGCAACTTCACTATGCTGTTTTGCGCAACACTACAGTGTAGCACAGCCGCCGTGGCTGCTGCTACATAGCACTGCTGCTGCTAGGGCCGGTGCAGTTGCTGCTGGTACAATACTACCACTGCTATTGCAATGTTGCTGTTGCTGTCGTCGCGCTGCTGCTGCTGCCCAAACTTGCTTCTTGCTGCGGCTGGTGATACTCGCTGCCACTGCCACTGCTCGCTGCTGCTTCCGCTACGTGTTGCTGCTGCTCGCAACCGCCGCTTCGTGCTGCAAGCTGTTGCGGGCTACTATTGCGAGCTGCTTCCCCTTTCTTTTTCTGTATAGGCTAGCAGCCAGATACGGCTATTACTTCCACCCGGTGCTGTTGTTGCTGCTGCTTGGCTTGGTTGTAGGAGCTACTAAATGCCACAGCTCACCCGATAAGGTGGTGGGAACTGCGTGATGATGTCCTTGTTGAAAGCGGGTGCAAAAAGTCCCAGGATACGGTGGCGACGGTGACTGTTACTGCTGCTGCCAGTCCTGCGTCTTTGCGGCGTAGATCAGCGAGAGAGGTCTCGCTGCTCTGATACCATGAGAAAATGCGTGGAATCTTCCTAGCGATGTTGCCGCTAGGCGTCAGTGCCTGGTCAGACGGTGACGACAATCACAATTCGTGTACAGAACGGAAAGGGTCTGGCTAGGCGACACAAGGCAAAGTGTTGAAATGCTTTGATAGCATTTGCAGAGAGAGATTACAAATGACAGGTCCATGGCATAAGTTCCTGCTGCAGCGCACGGTGGGTGTCGCACACGGCAGTGCAAGATCTGTCCTAAAACTGGCCCAAAACCAATGTTTTGGCCTTAACTCAGTGTAGACAAGTCAGAACGCTATGTCGTCTAAACCTACACGTGCAGAATCTCATGCCCGATGCTACAATTGGTCACATCCATGCATCTGGCAACAAACTGTGGATACACAATGTAAAAACATGCAACTTGTACCCACAGCGAGTCCACCGATAAAATCGTACAAGCAGCAGAAAAACTACACAAGGTCCTAGACAGCATCTAGGACTATGGGGCGACCGTCGATCAGCTCTGAGCAGGTAGTCCACCCCGGTGCCATCTGGGTCCGCATCAGGGATCTGCACAAGCATGGACACGGCCGAGTGGTCACAGTAACTGTATAGGTCGATAGGAATGTCACAAATCACAACAATGGGTTCTTCATTAGTTTTAAATTGCCTGTGATTCATCAAATAGAGGATGATAAATGATTAGAAGAGGTTACTATGAAAGAATAATGTTTCAAAGATGAAACATCCTTTGAATGAGAGAGAGAGAGAGAGAGAGAGCAAGAGGGAGAGGGAGAGGGAGAGAGGGAGAGGGAGATAGAGAGAGGGAGAGGGAGAGAGGGAGAGGGAGATAGAGAGAGGGAGAGGGAGAGAGGGAGAGGGAGAGGGAGAGGGAGAGGGAGAGGGAGAGGGAGAGGGAGAGGGAGAGGGAGAGGAAGAGGGGGAGGGAGAGGGAGAGGGAGAGGGACAGGGAGAGGGAGAGGGAGAGGGAGTAGAAGAAGCTGAAAATTCTAGGCACCAGGTTAGGGGAGCACCATTGTCGATGCAACGTGTGGGCTTGCACGCTCGTTGTTTCGACTAATGCCCCCTCAATCTGCCGCTCTAGAGTCGAAGTATGGATGCTCTGGGTTTGTTACTCAGAAACGCACGCGCCAGTGTTAGCGTCAGAAAGTAGATGAACACATAAAGTGACTGAATAAGCATGAAGAATGAACAACAATGGGAGACCCCTCCAAGTTCTAGGCCCCCTCCGAGCTCTGTAAAACTCATTACTCATCTAACCAGCCTATCAGGAAATAGACCTAGACCTATATTCTGGCAGGCAGGATTTTCTTGGTGAGCCCTGCCAGGTGGCCGAGAGCCCAAAACCCGGGCTTCCTTCGTTTTGCTTGAAAATTGGACCATACCATAATGCGGACGCTGCGAACGCAGTCGTGCAGTTAGAAACAACTAGAAAAAGAGCACTGAAGAGTTATAGCTGCCCAAACCCAACCGGTGCCTATGATGGTCCTTGATGCCAAACATTGTCATGTTACATGAGACATGGAACCTAGAGAGAGCATGATGCTGCAGACGCAATAGTACAGTCAGATCCAGCGTTGGACGCGTGCAGGCACCATCTGCTGTGGCATTGACCGCCTGGGGCCCGACCGACGAGGAGGCTTGCCGATGGAGCTGAGCACGTCCCCACAGGGAGGAGGCTCAAGCAAGCTGCGTGTAGGCCTCAGTGTGCGCCGGCTCCACCGGACGACACTCCAACAGCATCAAGTCTCATTGTCAGTCACATGCACGCTGATGTACACAAGCCGGGTGAACACAATAGAGCACAATGAGAGATGCGGAAAGGCCATCACTCCCCCATAACTCACAAGCGCAGTGCACATGGACGGGCACTGACACATACAACAGACGGACTCCCCCATGGCACATATAGACGTAGATTATGACAAAGACTGCAACTAAGAGACACATGCCGACTGAACTCACAGCCCTTGTGGAGAAGTCGTGCTTTAGTGCTTTGTTCAAGAAGTCAGCCAGCTGCCGTGTTGTTTCAACCCACACAATGCTGATGCTACCGTCATGTAACAATGATCGCACATAGTGATACTTAACATTGATATGTTTTATGTGTGTGTGATGCACGCCGTCATTGTCGGCAATGGCCATGGCACTCTCATTGTCACAATGCAACGTGATGGATGCGACGGACTGACGCAACTCGGACAACAAACGATGCAACCACACGATCTCACATAATCCCGAACCAAGGGTTACGTACTCAGCCTCAGCAGTAGTGCGTGCAATACATCCTTGCTTGCCACTGCACCAGGACACAGTCGTGTCGCCAACAAGAAAGATCCAACCTGCGGGGCTCTTATCGTCCGAACTGCCAACCCAGTCACTGTCGCTGTACCCCACTGCGACAACAGACGGCGGTCGGCGGAACACGAGACCTCGTCGTGGAGTCAGGTTGACATAGCGTAGTACTCCGAACGCGGCCATAAAGTGGAGGTGACACGGCTCCACAGAAAATTGAGCCAAGAGGTTGACATCGAACATGATATCTGGGTGCGTCGTCGTCGCCAGGAACATCAGTGACCCGATGATTCACAATTACGAGGTCACGTCAACTGGCTCCCCCACAATGACTGGGTTAAAGCTGTTCAGCTTCACCTGGCCATCAGGTGACATGGGAGAGAGTGCGTTCGGCACGAGGGGCAAGTCCTCAGCGAAGCGAGTGGACAAAGTTTGTACATAGGCGGCTTGATGGACCTGCAGGATGCCTTGGGAGCGATCATGCTTGAGCTCTATGTTGAGAAAGACTCGGGCAAACCCGAGATCCTTCATTTGGTAGGCAGTGTGCAGCAGGTCCTTGACGCACTCCATAGCAGACACGTCTAGTGATGCAATGAGGAGACCGTTAATGTACACGAGGACATCGGCAAACATTTGACCTCATAGGGTGATGAACAGTGCGAGGTCAGGAGTACTCCGTAGGAGGCCATCGCGGAGAAGCGTTTGACTTATCTCCTGGTTCCAGTACCGAAGTGACTGCTTTAGGCCATAGAGGGCCTTTCGTAGCTGCCAGACCTTCCCACTGCCGTTGTCGAGGCCTAGAGGCTGTACCATGTAGAGCTCCTCACCCTCCAACGAGCCATGGAAAGCGTTGCTAACATCCATTTGATGTAGCTCCCACCCGTGCTGGGCAACCAGGTTGAAGAGCGCCTCGCTAGTGGAGAATCAACCAATTGGGGCAAAGACCTGGTTGTAATCAACCCCAGAGACCTGAGCAAACCTCTTGGCTGTAAGGCGGGCCTTGTACTTGTCCAAGGACCCATCCGGCTTCTACTTGCACCGAAAGACCCTCTTGGCACAGATGGCCTTTTGACATGGAGGGAGATCGACGAGATCATACATGTGGTGCTACCGGAAAGTAGCAAGCTCGATGGCGCAGGCAGCATCCCAATGTGTGGCCTCGTGGGAGGAACAAGCCTCTCGTAGGATGGCTGGATCCTCCAGGTGCGACATGGAGCGAACTGTAAGGGCGTGTACATCTCTAGCTGCAGGTCGGACACGTGTGAGTGCAGCAGTGATTGCATGCCGATGCTCCAAATGGAGCATGGCATAGCCTAGTGCAAACCCGGGTGGAGGTCTGCAATGACTATTGAAGTGGTTAGGCCGAGGGCCTTGGTGCCAGGGTCCCCGCTCACTATTGTGGGAGTGGAAGAGACATGTGGGACGACTAGGGGCCGAGGCGCCAGAGTGCGTGATGTGGTGATCTGCACACTCACAGACGGCCTGGGTCGAAGGCTACCGCCTGGGCCACATGTGTAGCACGGTAGGGCAGTACATGGCACCAAGTCTGAGGTGCTGGCGAAGGCAGACGGAGCTGCTGGTGGGAAGGGACCAACGGACACGGACGGGTCTACGAACACGGAAGGACCATCGGACTCGACAGGAGTTGTTGGTTCGGACGGACCAAGAGACGCGATAGGGGCTACTGGCTTGTAGGAGCGAGCGGATGCAATTGGGGCTGCCAGCCCAGAGGGGCTAGTAGACACGACTAGGGTTGTCGGCCCGGAGGAGCCAGCGAGCGCGACTGGGGATGCTGGCCCCGAGGAGCCAACAGACGTGACGTGGATTGCCAACCCCGAGGGGCCAGTGGACGCGGACTTGGTGCAGACTTGGCTTCGCCAGCAACCCGGCAGCCCCGGGGCTGCCGGCCCGGAGGAGCCAACGGCCGCGACTGGGGCTGCTGGCCCGGAGGGGCCAGCAGACGTGACTATGGGTGTAGGCCCGGAGGAGCCAGCGGACGCGATTGGGGATGCCGGCCCCGAGGAGCCAGGGGACGTGACTAGGGCTGTCGGCCCGGAGGGGCCAGCGGATGGGACTGGGGCTGCTGGCCCGGAGGGGCTAGCGGACGCGGTTGGGGATGCCGGCCTCAAGGAGCCAGCAGACACGATTGAGGCTGCTAGCCTGGAGGAGCCCACGGACACGACTGGGGATGTCGGCCCGGAGGAGCCAGCGGACACGACTGGGGCTATTGGCTAGGAGGGACCATGTGATGGGCGACCTGGACGGGGAACGGAATCACCAATCCTCCCTGCAATGTGAGGGACATGGGCGAGCCGGAGCGGACAAAGTTACGAGGAGAAAGCTCCTCAAAGAAGAGGGCATCCCTTCTTTCAACGATGCAGTGCCGGGAGGGATCCCAGAAGCGCCAGGCCTTGGAGTGACGACAAACACCGAGGAAGGTACAAGGACGCCCACAGGGGGAGAGCTTGCCTCCCTGCTACAAGGCGGGCAGCCACATAATGGCTACGCATCCCTAGACACGAGCGAAGTGGGGGTCTACACACTGACCGCACCAGTGCTGGTACAGCATAGACTGGCAGGGAAGGGGTCCGTGGGAATTTCGATTCTGGACCCACGTCATGTAGGCCATGGCCTCGAAGTAGAAGCCATCGGAGAGGCCTAACTCGACAGGCATGGTGCGGACGGCGTCAACCATGGTGCGGATCCATTGTTCGAAGACGTCGTTCTGGGCCGGTGTGTAAGGTGCCGACGTCTCGTGGTGGATACCGAGGGAGGCATGGAAAGTCGTGGTCTCTCTCATGTACTCGCCACCGCGATCGGAGCAAAAGCGGCGGAGAGGCCGACCACACTCACGCTCGGCACGGACAAGCCAGTGTTGAATGGTTGCAGGGACATCGCTCTTCTGCCGAAGGTAGAAGATCCTGCGGTAGCAAGAGTAGTCGTCAGTTAGGGCAAGGACATAGCGGCCATGCTCCTTGAAAAACTCAATAGAGAGAGGACCCATGACATCAGAGTGGACAAGGTCCAGAGGGGCGGACGCATGAGGGAAGGACTGGGTGTAGGTGGAGCGGTGGATCTTGCCCTGAGCGCAATCAATGCACTCCGTGGGGCATGGCCATGGGAAGGAGTCCGGGTCTAGGCCCTTGGCTCGCTGGGTGCGGAGCATGCAGTCGATTGCAGCAGAGTGCACGTGGCAAAGGCAGCGGTGCAAGAGAAGGGTGTACTGCGGGGAGAAGGTTCTTGCTCCTTGCAGCTTGTTGCTCGTGGCGAGCGTCGGGCTGCGAGCAGCTGCTCCAGTAGCAGGTGCTGTTGGCATCTCATGATGCTGGTTGCTACTCGCTACTGTTGATACTGTTGCCAGCTGCTATTGTAGCTTTTTGCTGCTACTGCTATATCAGCCTGCTGCTTGCTACTGCAGCTGGCGCTCGCTGCCGCTGCTATTGTTGCTGGCTGTTACTGCTTCGCGCTGCTAGTACTGGAAGTTGTTGTAAGCTGCTGTTGCTACCTGCTCATGGTGCTCCACGCAGCTATTGCTGGTCGCTGCTTCCACTGCTCGCTGCTATTGCAAGCTGCTGCTCCTGTTGTGTGCTGTTGCTTGCTGTCACTGCACCTTGGTGACGTTGCCATGTGCGTCGTCCTCGCGATGCGTGACGTCCCTGGCTAGTCACCTCCTCACGTCACACGTGGGGGTCAGTGCTGCCGAAAAACATCTGACAGCATTTCCTTTGGCCCACTGGCTGTGGGATAAAATCTGACGCCGCCACCAGGCAGGTGAATGCTACTAAAAAAAATCTAGCAGCATTTCCCCTATACTCGCACGTATGTGGGTCCGCCGGCGCTGTCTGACACATGTTCGCGAGTCTTCTATTGTTGTTGCTACACTTTGGCTCTGATACCAAGTTGGAAATTCTAGGCAGAAGGTTGGGGCAACAATATTGTTGATGTAGTGTGCGGGCTTCCCCGCTTGCTGCTTAGTCGGCTGCCCCCTCAGTCTGCCGCTCTACAGTCTAAGTCTGGATGCTCTGGGTTTGTTACTCAGAAACGTACGCGCTAGTGTTAGCGTCAGAGGCACCTGAAAACTGAAACTGACTGCTTAGGAATGAAGAATGAACAACAATGGGAGATCCCTCCAAGTTCTAGCCCCCCCCTGCTCTGTAGAGCTTCCTACTCAGCTAACCAGCCAATCAGAAAAAAAGACATAGACCTATTTTCTGGCAGGCAGGGTTTTCTCGGTTAGCCATGCGAGACGGCCGACAGCCCAATACCCGTGCGTCGTCCGTTTGCCCTAAAAACTGGACCATACCATAAAACACATGCTGCGGTCCCAGTCGTGCGGTCAAAAATAGGAGCAAAGAGTTACGGCTGCCCGAACCCAGGCAGTGCCTACGATGCTCCATGATGCCAAATAGTGCCACGCAACATGAGACATGGACCCTACGGAAAGCATGACGAAGCAGACGCAATAGTACAGTCAGATCCAGTGCCGGACACGTGCTGACAGCATCTGTGGTGGCATTGACCACTGGCAGCCAGACCGACCGCCGAGGTGGCCTGCCGATGGAGCAGAACACGTTGCCGTAGGGAGGAGGCTCCAACGAGCTGAGTGTAGGCCTCAGCATGTGCCGGCTCCACCGGACGACACTCCAGTAGCGTCGAGTCTCGCCGTCAGTCATCTTCATGCCGATGTACACAAGCCGGGAGGACTCAACAGAGCACAATGAGAGATGCAAAAAAGCCAATAGGAGAGGGAGAGGGAGAGGGAGAGGGAGAGGGAGAGGGAGAGGGAGAGGGAGAGGGAG
>SZWC01020214.1:9446-21028 GCA_023375785.1 Penium margaritaceum
GCACACACACACACACACACACACACACACACATACACACACACACACAAACACACGCACACATGCACGCAGGCACACACGCACGCACGCACGTACGCACACACGCACACACGCACACACGCACGCTCGCTCGCTCGAACGCACACACGCACGCACGCACAAACGCAGGCACGCACGCACGCACATGCTACAATCAAAGGTAGCCCTCAAGGAGGTGATCAAGCTCACCAAGAGCCGCTAGGCAGGACCCATTGTATGTGAGAGACAAGTTGTAGGCTGCAGAGACAAAGATACGGAAGCCTGTAAAGTTGGGTAGAGAGAACGAATGGCTGGTTTGACTCGTGGATCAGAAATAGCATTAGCACAGCTTTCTAACAAGCCTAAGTACGCCTCATTTTGGCACATGGAGCTGGAAGAACCACTCTGTCAAAGTTCACCTCCGAGCACACTCCTAGCCTAGCGGGATGAGCAGCAGTCACACTCTCACACAAGAGAGTTACCATCCCTGCCATGTGCACAACCAATAATCTTGGTGGGGACCTTCCTTGAAGCTCCCTATAGGTCCCCCAGCCGCCTTTCTACCTTGAAGGTCACTCCAAACCTCCCTGGTCAACAATTCTGGCCGTCATTGGTGCTGGTAGTGCATGAGCCGTCACTTGAACCGGTCCCATTGCCACCAAACCTTGAAATTCCATATCTCCCTCAAGCAGACTCCGAATTGAGTTTCGTAAAGTGCTACAGAACCAAGACAACATCCTTTATTCACCTGTTGTGACCTGATGATTTTTGTGGAGCAACCCACTTTGGTCACTTTTGGCACCCCATATCCAACATTCTCCCACTTTGCGAGAACAAAGAATCACACAAGTGCACACTGTGCCCTCAGCTGCTGAAAGCGGTGTGCTGCCAACGGCTTGGTCAGGAAATCTGCCAGCATCATACTTGAGGGGCAGAACTTGATGCTCACCACCTCCTTTGCCACGAGCTCCCGGACGAAGTGGTAGCACAGGTCGATATGCTTGGTGCGGGCATGGAACTGTGCATTCTTCGTGAGCACGATGCCGCCGATGTTGTCATCGTAGATGGTTGTTGCAGTTTTCTGCTGTTGCCCAAAACTTGCCAGCACCTCACGCAGCCACGTTGCTTCCTTTACTGTTTCGCTCAAAGCGATGTCCACTGCCTTGGTGGAGGAGAGAGCAACACACTCCTGCTTCTTACTCCTCCAACTGATTGCTGCTCCTCCAAGCAAAAACAAAAAACCACTTGTCGATCTCCTTGTGTCCATATCTCCGCCCCAATCTGTATTGTTGTAGCCAATGAGGATGGGGCTGTTGTTGCCGTTGAAGGTGAGGCTAAGGCTGCTGCTCCTACCGAGGTAGCGCAGCACGTGCTTGATTGCCTCCCAATGTGGCACACCCGGGTTGGCACAGAACTTGCTCACTGCTCCCACTGCTTGGCTGATGTCGAGGTGCGTGCCGAGAGCTGCATACATAAGGCTCCCGACTGCTGCTTGGTATAGTACCGCCTCCATGCGGCTGCTATGATGCTTGCCGTGAGGAGCTGCGTGATGGTCAGCTTTGCTCCTACCTCCAGCGGTGTCACCACCCTCCGTGCACCTCCCATATTGAAGCGCTTGACAACGTCGCTCACGTAAGTGCTCGGCAACAGCTTCAAGGTCTGCTGCTGCTGATCACGCTTCACCTGGAGACCCAGGTAACAGCTCAGCTCTCCCATGTCCTTCATGTCAAACCTGGCTGCAAGGGACTGCTTAGAATCTTCGAGGAAAGGCTTTGTGTCAGAGGCAATAAGGAAGTCATCAACATAGATTGGGATAATGACCTGGCTTCCATCATGTGTGCACCCATACACCGCATGATCTGCCTCGCTGCGCACAAAACCAAGGCTAGCCAGCTGCTCATCAATCTTGTGGTACCATGCACGCGGCGCTTGCTTCAGGCCGGAGAGTGCCTTCACAAGCTTACACATATGATCCCCCTGCCCTTCCACCACATACCCCTCTGGCTACTCCATGTTCACATCCTCCTCAAGGTTACCATTCATAAATGCACACGTCACATCCATCTGGTGCACCTCCCAGCCCATGGCAGTGGCAAGAGCAAGGATTGCAGGGATGGAGGGAAAACTTGCTACGGGTGCAAATGTCTCATTGTAATGTACACCCTCAGTCTGTGCATACCTCTTTGCAACCAGCCGTGCTTTGTACCTGAGCACCTTATCATCAGCACCGCGCTTGCGCCGGAAGATCCACCTGCACCCAATCACCTGGCTGCCACGTGGAGCTTCCGCGAGATTCCAGGTCTCATTTTACATGAGCGCCTTGTACTCCTCGTCTGCTCTGGCACGCCAATTTGCTGCATCGTCACTGCGCATGGCTTTGCTGAATGTCGTTGGGTCGTCAGTGACGGTGAGGTAGAGGAGCTCCAGGATAGAAGACCCCCGTGAAGATGATAAAGTGCACAGGTTCATCAGCTCCTCCAGCGGCCTCTGTTTGCTTGGAGGCGCTCTGATCGCCACAGCGGCTCCACATGACCATCTGCACCATGGTTGACGGGTGCAGACCTCCGTGGCAGCTGTTGCTGCTTGCTCGGCTGCTCCTCCTTGTCTGCTTCGGTTTTCGGCTGCTTCACTTCCGCAGCTCCCTCTACTACCCTATCACCACTTCCTTCCGCTTTCTCCTCTTCAGTCGCATGCTCTTTGGCTCCCATTGGCTCAAGTGTCGGTGTAGTGGTGACTGCTTCCATAGGACTCCATTTCCAGCCCTTCACGTCCTCCTTGAATACCATGTCATGGCTGCGGACAATCTTGCGTGTGGCAAGGTTGTACAGTCGGTATCCCATGGTGTCATAGCCGAGGAAGGCAGCCTTCACACCCTAGGCATCCAGCTTGTTGCGGTTAGCGGCAGGCACATGGACAAATGCGCTGCACCCGAACACCTTTAGGTGCGTGACGGTTGGCTTGCATCCCGTCCGCGCCTCCTCTAGTGTCATCAACTGCAGAGCATGTGTGGGGCTCCGGTTTCTTAGGTACACGGCGGTGTTGACTGCCTTCGCCCAGAATGTTGGCAGGAGCTCAGCATCCTTGAGCATGCTACGGACACGCTCCATGAGTGTGCGGTTGGCACACTCAGTCACGCCATTCAGCTGCAGTGTTGCGAGTGGCGTCACCTCGTGTCAAATCCCGCGGTTCTTGAGGAAGTCGTGGAAGTCATTAAAGAGGTACTCGCCTCCGCCATCCGTGTGAAGCACCTTCAAACGCCTGACACTCTCATTCTGTGCAGCAGCCATCCATGCCTTGAATGCGTCAAAACATTCATCCTTCCTGGACAGAAAGAACACCCACGTCTTTCGTGACTTGTCATCAATAAACGTGAGAAAGTAAAGCTTGCCAGACAAGGACTGTGATGGCATGGGACCACACACGTCATAGTGCACAAGAGACAGAAGCTCAGCTACCGCCTTCCTCTCCCTTGTGAATGGATTGCAGGATTGCTTCCCTTCAATGCAGCTCTCGGAGGCCGACACATCTGGCTGCTTCGCCTCCTTCGGTAATAGGGCGCGCACAATCTTCTACATGGAGATGATTGCGCCGACGCCGAGGTGTCCAAGCCGGCGATGCCACAGGCCGATGTCGTTATCTCCCACTCTTGCAGCTGCTACTGAGGCAACTCCCTTCTTTGATGCCACGAAATGATGGTAGAGGCCATCGTCATTGTCCGCCTTTGTAAGCACTTGGCCAGCACGTGCTGAGATGGTGCAACTGTTGGATACGGGGTGCCAAAAAAAGTGACCAAACTGGGTTGCTCGATAAAAATCATTAGGTCACAAAAGTGAATAGAGGATGTTTTGCTGGTTCTGTAGCACTTTACGGAACTCGATTCGGAGTCCGTTTGAGGGAGATATGGATTTTCAAGGTTTGGTGACGATGGGTCCGGTTCAAGTGATGGCTCCTGCACTACCAGCACCAATGACGGCCACAATTATTGGCCAAGGAGGTTTGGAGCGGCCTTCAATGCAGAAAGGTGGCAGGAGGACCTTCAGGGAGCTTCAAGGAAGGTCTCCACCAAGATTATTAGTTGTGCACATGGCAGGGATGGTAATTCTCTTGTGTGAGAGTGTGACTGCCGCTCATCCCGCTAGGCTAGGAGTGTGCTAGGAGGTGAACTTTGACAGAGTGGTTCTTCCAGCTCCATGTGCCAAATGAGGCGTACTTATGCTTGTTAGAAAGCTGTGTAAATGCACTTTCTCACTCAAGAGTCAATTCATACATTCGCGTTCTCTGCAGACCTACATTCGCTTCCATAATTTCTGTCTGTGCAACCTGCAACTCCCTCTCACAAACAGTTGGTCCTGCCTAGGCGGCTCTTAGTGAGCCTGATCACCTCCCTGAAGGCTGCCAAGTTTCCATCAGTGGTATCAGAGCTAGAACAAGGCTTTGTCTCATCCTTGAGGCATTCCTTGTACCCTGTTGTGTGAGAGAGCCGTTTGTGAGCTGAACGTTGCACTACCATGGCGACATCCGCTTCCGTGGTGGCCGGCGTCAACATCGCCAAGTTCGAAGGCAAGAACTTCTTTAACTGGAGCAACAACATGAAGATGGTGCTGGTGGAGAAGGGTCTCTGGAGCCAGGTGGATGAGAAGGAGAAGGAACCAGAAGAAAGCTCCCTATCCCCTGTCGAGGCCTGTACCTACCGCGATAAGCGTGACCGCGCCCTCGCAACCATCTACCTCCACCTCGGCGAACGACAGCAACTCCTCGTCCGTGGCATCCTCACGCTAAAGGAGGTTTGGAAAAGGCTTGAGTCTACTTATGCTTCCAAGTCATTCCTCATGAACATGCAGTTGCGTCGTCGCTTTCACACTGTGAAGATGGATGAATCCGGATCCATGATTGACTACATCAACATGGTTAAGTCTCTCTCTGACCAGCTTGCTACGATTGAGGAACCTGTCAAGGAACGTGTGCTCATGCTAACCATCCTCTCTGGTCTTCCTAGTAGCTATACTCCTCTCATTGTTGCCCTGGGCCAGCGTGGCGACAAGCTCTCCCTCAATGATGTGGAGGAGAGCCTACAGTTTGAGGAGGAGCGGCGCAAGGGAGAAGAGGGCGGAAGCGGACTGGATGTCGCTCTCATCACCAACTTTGGTCATGGGGGTGGTGCTGCACCAACCAGGGGCAATGGCGGAGGAGGGAAGAAGAAGGGGAACTGCCGCTACTACAAGAAGCCGGGCCATTGGGCACACGAATGCCGGAAGAAGAAGGCGGACCTTGCTGTTGGAGTGGGAGCAGGAAAACAGTCCGACCCTTCCGCGAACGCCGCAGATTGGGAGAGTGGATTCGTGACAACCATCCGGGTCCTGCACGTCTCTGACAAAACCGCCCTGTTCTGGATCATCGACTCGGGAGCCGCGCGGCACATGACGTGTCACCGGGAGTGGTTCGTCGTCTACACCGTCATCGAGCCTCGTCGGGTGTACATGGGGGACAACCATGTGCAAATGGCGGTTGGGGAGGGTGAGATTGTGTTTTGTGCTTCCGTTGAGGGTAAGCACGTAGAACGTCGTGTGAAGGGGGTGCTCCATGTTCCGGGGCTGGCAGCTAACCTCCTCTCTGCCTCATCTCTCATCTCCGAAGGCATGCAGGTTTGCTTTGAGAATGGTGGCTACACCATCTCTGCCCGTGCAGGCCGTGTGCTTGCAAAAGCAAACAAGGAGGACGGTCTTTACCGCCTCTACGTGGCGTCGGAGAAGGAAGCCGACTCAGCGTTGGCGGCGAGAGAGGGAAAACAAGACATCGGCCTGAGGCACCGCCAGCTCGGTCACCTCGGCTTTGGCGCCATCATCTCCATGCAGCAGATGGTCCGCGGCCTGAAGCTCAAGGGGGTGAAGCAGCCAGGTGCATCGGCTTGTGAGAGCTGCATTGAAGGAAAGCAAGCCCAGTCTCCTTTCACGGTAGAAGGGAAGGGGGCGGCTGAGCTTCTCTCCCTCGTTCACTCTGATTTGTGCGGTCCCATGCCATCACAGTCCTTATCCGGCAAGTTGTACTTTGTCACGTTCATTGATGACAAGTCGAGGAAGACGTGTGTGTCCTTTTTGGTTGGAAAGGATGAGTGCTTTGATGCTTTCAAGGTGTGGATTGCTGCTGCACAGACTCAGAGTGGTAGGCGGTTGAAGGTGCTTCGCACCGATGGTGGAGGAGAGTACCTCTCCAACGACTTCTGCACATACCTCAAGCGTCGCGGGATCGAGCACGAGGTCACCCCACCTAGAACACCGTAGCTGAACGGTGTGGCTGAACGTGCGAACCACACACTCATGGAGCGTGTTCGCAGCATGCTCCAAGACGTGGAGCTCCCACCAACCTTCTGGGCGGAAGCGGTCAACACTGTCGTGTACCTGAAAAACCGGAATCCCACGCACGCTGTGCCGCTGATGACACCAGAGGAGGCGTGGACGGGACGCAAGCCAACAGTGACCCACCTGAAAGTCTTCGGGTGTGGCGCATTCATGCACGTGCCTACCGGCAGCCGTAACAAGCTGGACGCAAAGTCGGTGAAGGCCGCCTTCCTCGGCTATGACACCATGGGATACCGCCTCTACAACCTTGCTGCTCGCAAGATCATCCGCAGCCGTGACATCGTCTTTCAAGAGGACTTGAAGGGTTGGACTTGGAGCCCTATGTTGGCAGTTCCGCTTGCTCCCGCACTTGTACCAGAAGTGGGAGAAGTACCGATAGCAGAAGAGGGCGGTGCGGAAGATGGCGGTGACAGCGGCAACGACAAGGAGGTGGAGGGAGCTGAGAAGGAGAAGGAGCTGGCAGTGGAATCTGATGAGGAGGAGCAGCAGAGCAACGCAGAGCAGCTGCCACGACGGTCCGCATGCCTCAACAAAGGTGCAAAGGACAGTGGGGAGCCGCTGAGGCGATCCGAGCGCCTCGCAAACAAACAGAGGTCGTTGGAGGAGCTGGTGAACTTGTGCACCGTTCCACCACCAACGAAGTCGTCCGATCTTGAGCTTCTCTTCCTCACAGTCACCGATGATCCAGCCACATTTGCTGAAGCCATGCACAGTGCTGAGGCGGCAGATTGGCGTGGCGCAGCAGATGAGGAGTATGATGCGCTCATGAAGAACGGCACCTGGACTCTCGAGGAGGCTCCACACGGCAGCCGGGTGATCGGATGCCGGTGGATCTTCAGGCGCAAGCGTGGTGCGGATGGTAAGATTCTCAGGTACAAAGCACGGCTGGTTGCAAAGGGGTATGCGCAGACGGAGGGTGTGGATTACAATGAGAAATTTGCACCTGTCGCTAGGTTCCCATCCATCCGAGCGATCCTCGCTCTTGCTGCTGCTATGGACTGGGAGGTGCACCAAATGGATGTGACGTGTGTATTTCTGAATGGTGACCTTGAGGAGGATATGTACATGGAGCAGCCGGAGGGGTATGTCGTGGAAGGGAAGGAAGGTTTGGTGTGCAAGCTTGTGAAGACCCTCTACGGCCTGAAGCAAGCCCCGCGAGCATGGTACCACAAGATGGATGAGCAGCTAGCTGGCCTTGGCTTTGTGCGCAGTGAAGCAGACCATGCTGTCTATGGGCGCACACAAGAGGCAAACCAGATCATCATCTTGCTCTATGTTGATGATCTGCTCATTGCATCTGACTCCAAGTCTCTTTTGGACNATGTGAAGCAGTCCCTTGCTGCCAGGTTCGACATGAAAGACATGGGAGAGCTCAGTTACTACCTTGGCCTTCAGGTCAAGCGCGACCGGCAGCAGCAGACTTTGGAGTTGTCGTAGAGCACGTACGTGAGCGACATCGTCAAGCGCTTCAACATGGCAAGAGCGCGCAAAGCAGCGACACCACTCAAAGTAGGAGCGAAGCTGAGCATAACGCAGACTCCCCGCGGCATGCAAGAGAGCAGCCGCATGGAAGCAGTGCCGTACCAAGCAGCAGTTGGGAGCCTCATGTACACTGCAGTCGGCACGCGCCTCGACATCAGCCAAGCAGTGGGAGTGATCAGCAAGTTTTGCGCGAATCCGGGCATGCCGCATTGGGAGGCGGTTAAGCGCGTGCTGCGCTACCTCGACAGTAGGAGCAGCCTTTGCCTCACCTTCAACGGCAACAACAGCCCCATCCTCATCAGCTACAGTGAAGCAGATTGGGGAGGTGACCTGGACACTAGGAGGTCGACCAGTGGGTTCGTGTTTGTACTCGGGGGAGGTGTAATCAGTTGGAGGAGCAAGAAGCAAGAGTGCGTCGCCCTCTCCTCCACCGAAGCTGAGTACATCGCCTTGAGTGAAGCAGCAAAGGAAGCCATGTGGTTGCGTGAGCTCCTGGAAAGCCTTGGACAGCAGCAAACCACAGCAACTACAATCTACTATGACAACATGAGCGCCATTGCTCTGACCAAGAACGCAGAGTTTCACGCCCGCACCAAGCACATTGACTTGCGATATCACTTCATCCGCGAACTCGTGGCAAAGAAGGTGGTGCAAATCAAGTTCTGCCCTTCAAGCATGATGCTAGCAAACTTCCTGACCAAGCCGCTGGAAGCACACCGCTTTCAGCAGCTGAGGGGACAGTGTGGACTTGTGTGATTTTTATTCTTGCAAAGTGGGAGAATGTTGGATATGGGGTGCCAAAAAAAGTGACCAAAGTGGGTTGCTCGATAAAAATCATCAGGTCGCAAAAGTGAACAGAGGATGTTTTGCTGGTTCTGTAGCACTTTACAGAACTGGATTCGGAGTCCGTTTGAGGGAGATATGGATTTTCAAGGTTTGGTGGCGATGGGTCCGGTTCAAGTGATGGCTCCTGCACTACCAGCACCAATGACGGCCACAATTATTGGCCAAGGAGGTTTGGAGCGGCCTTCAGGGTAGAAAGGCGGCAGGAGGACCTTGAGGGAGCTTCAAGGAAGGTCTCCACCAAGATTATTGGTTGTGCACATGGCAGGGATGGTAATTCTCTTGTGTGAGAGTGTGACTGCCGCTCATCCCGCTAGGCTAGGAGTGTGCTAGGAGGTGAAGTTTGACAGAGTGGTTCTTCCAGCTCCATGTGCCAAATGAGGCATGCTTAGGCTTGTTAGAAAGCTGTGTAAATGCAATTTCTCACTCAAGAGTCAATTCAGACATTTGTATTCTCTGTAGACCTACATTCGCTTCCGTAATTTCTGTCTGNCCTCCCTGAGGGCTGCCAAGTTTCCATCAGTGGTATCAGAGCTAGAACAAGGCTTTGTCTCATCCTTGAGGCATTCCTTGTACCCTGTTGTGTGAGAGAGCCGTTTGTGAGCTGAACGTTGCACTACCATGGCGACATCCGCTTCCGTGGTGGCCGGCGTCAACATCGCCAAGTTCGAAGGCAAGAACTTCTTTAACTGGAGCAACAACATGAAGATGGTGCTGGTGGAGAAGGGTCTCTGGAGCCAGGTGGATGAGAAGGAGAAGGAACCAGAAGAAAGCTCCCTTTCCCCTGTCGAGGCCTGTACCTACCGTGATAAGCGTGACCGCGCCCTCGCAACCATCTACCTCCACCTCGGCGAACGGCAGCAACTCCTCGTCCGTGGCATCCTCACGCCAAAGGAAGTTTGGAAAAAGCTTGAATCCACTTATTCTTCCAAGTCAATCCTCATGAACATGCAGCTGCGTTGTAGCTTTCACACTGCGAAGATGGATGAATCCGGATCCATGATTGACTACATCAACATGGTGAAGTCTCTCTCTGACCAGCTTGCTACGATTGAGGACCTTGTCAAGGAACGTGTGCTCATGCTAACCATCCTCTCTGGTCTTCCTAGTAGCTATACTCCTCTCATTGTTGCCCTGGACCAGCGTGGCGACAAGCTCTCCCTCAATGATGTGGAGGAGAGCCTACTGGTTGAGGAGGAGCGGCCCAAGGGAGAAGAGGGCGGAAGCGGACTGGACGTTGCTCTCATCACCAACTCTGGTCATGAGGGTGGTGCTGCACCAACCAGGGGCAATGGCGGAGGAGGGAAGAAGAAGGGGAACTGCCACTACTGCAAGAAGCCGTGCCATTGGGCACGTGAATGCCGGAAGAAGAAGGCGGACCTTGCTGCTAGAGTGGGAGCAGGAAAACAGTCCGACCCTTCCGCGAACGCCGCAGATTGGGAGAGTGGATTCGTGACAACCATCCGGGTCCTGCACGTCTCCGACAACACCGCCCTGTTCTGGATCATCAACTCGGGAGCCACGCGGCACATGACGTGTCGCCGGGAGTGGTTCGTCGTCTACACCGACATGGAGCCTCGTCGGGTGTACATGGGGGACAACCATGTGCAAATGGCGGTTGGGGAGGGTGAGATTGTGTTTTGTGCTTCCGTTGAGGGTAAGCACGTAGAACGTCGTGTGAAGGGGGTGCTCCATGTTCCGGGGCTGGCAGCTAACCTCCTCTCCGTCTCATCTCTCATCTCCGAAGGCATGCAGGTTTGCTTTGAGAATGGTGGCTGCACCATCTCTGCCCGTGCAGGCCGTGTACTTGAAAAAGCAAACAAGGAGGACGGTCTTTACCACCTCTACGTGGTGTCGGAGAAGGAAGCCGACTCAGCGTTGGCGGCGAGAGAGGGAAAACAAGACATCGGCCTGTGGCACCGCCAGCTCGGTCACCTCGGCTTTGGCGCCATCATCTCCATGCAGCAGATGGTCCGCGGCCTGGAGCTCAAGGGGGTGAAGCAGCCAGGTGCATCGGCTTGTGAGAGCTGCATTGAAGGAAAGCAAGCCCAGTCTCCTTTCACGGTAGAAGGGAAGGGGGCGGCTGAGCTTCTCTCACTCGTTCACTCTGATTTGTGCGGTCCCATGCCATCACAGTCCTTATCCGGCAAGTTGTACTTTGTCACGTTCATTGATGACAAGTCGAGGAAGACGTGGGTGTCCTTTTTGGCTGGAAAGGATGAGTCCTTTGATGCTTTCAAGGTGTGGATTGCTGCTGCACAGACTCAGAGTGGTAGGCGGTTGAAGGTGCTTCGCACCGATGGTGGAGGAGAGTACCTCTCCAACGACTTATGCACTTACCTCAAGCGTCGCGGGATCAAGCACGAGGTCACCCCACCTGGAACACCGCAGCTGAACGGTGTGGCTGAACGTGCGAACCACACACTCATGGAGCGTTTTCGCAGCATGCTCCAAGACGCGGAGCTCCCACCAACCTTCTGGGCGGAAGCGGTCAACACTGCCGTGTACCTAAAAAACCGGAGTCCCATGCGCGTCGTGCCGCTGATGACACCAGAGGAGGCGTGGACGGGACGCAAGCCAACAGTGATGCACCTGAAAGTCTTCGGGTGTGGCGCATTCGTGCACGTGCCTACCGGCAGCCGTAACAAGCTGGACGCAAAGTCGGTGAAGGCCGCCTTCCTCGGCTATGACACCATGGGATACCGCCTCTACAACCTTGCTGCTCGCAAGATCATCCGCAGCCGTGACGTCGTCTTTCAAGAGGACTTGAAGGGCTGGACTTGGAGCCCTATGTCGGCAGTTCCGCTTGCTCCCGCACTTGTACCAGAAGTGGGAGAAGTACCGATAGCAGAAGAGGGCGGTGCGGAAGATGGCGGTGACAGC
>SZWC01020215.1:0-10000 GCA_023375785.1 Penium margaritaceum
TTATGTATGTATGTATGTATGTATGTATGTATGTATGTATGTATGTATGTATGTATGTATGTATGTATGTATGTATGTATGTATGTATGTATGTATGTATGTATGTATGTATGTATGTATGTATGTAGGCATATGTAATTGGAAATTACAAAAAAGGGAGAATGAAGTGCATGGCACGACTGACAGGGGGGAGGCCAAGCGAGCGAATGAGCTGTGAGCGTTCCGTGCACGACACGACGGGAGGTGACAGGCAAGATTGCAAAGGAGAGAAAGGTCGAGAGGATGTGGACGGGAGAGAAAAATGAAAAATAAGGAGGTTGAGCAGTGGCAGGAGATAGAGGTTGAACGATGAAAAAAAAAGAAAGAGGAAAGCGAGGGGGAAAGGAAGGAGGGGTGTTGTGTACGTAATTGTAAGTGAAACAACAAGGAAATGGCAATGTCAAAGGTCATAGAATCTTTTCCAACTCGTCGGTGGACAACAAGAAAAAGAAGTTTTCGTCAATTCCTTTCTCGTGTGGCAAAAATGCGTAAGTGGAAGGATGCTTTATTTTTGGCAACCCAAATGCCATCGAAACGCGTCCCGAGGAGGCGCGGAAGGTAAGGAAAGAAGCTTAAAAAGTGGTCGGAATCCGCTGGAAAGGGAAAATACACCTATAAATCGTGTTTTAGGACAAAATTAGGCTAAACTGAGGCTTTTTTTTACCAAAATAATTTTAGTAACTTCTATGTACCATTTTCATGTCTCAATATTATACTACTTTATTATTCAAACACACGTTCTTATCTTGTCTACGTGTTTGAGACATCACCTTTTAACTGATGAGGCGAATAAGAAATTAGTTTCCGAGTCGAAACTCTATCGAATTTCACTCGAAGGTTAGATAGTGAGAGAGGGGGATTCATGCAACGCAATTCTGCACAAGACCGGAGGCCCAAACTATAGTAGGCACAATAGATCGAGGTAAGTGTGGGCGAGCATAAGACGGTAAGAGAGCATCAGAACATCACGTGAGGCTAAACGGCTTTGCAAGGTGAGCATGGGTGATTTGAGTGGGGAGGGATGAATGATCGGTTGGGACAAGAACATGAAAAAAGATAAAAACTACTTGTGGAGAAGATGTGTAAGGGAGGTGACATAATTTGCGAGGATCAGCATCAACCACTAAGGAGGTGGGTAAGCTTTGATATATTCTCGCATTTTCTTGAACAAAAAGTGAAGAAACGAGAGAAAATGAAATAAAAAAGACATTAAAGGATTTTTTTAAACTGTGTGGGATGAAGAAAAGGTTTTGTGCGTTTTATTTTTTAGACGAGTCCAAGGAAGAATTGTGAGAAAACTATATATCGTAGAGAAGAACACGTAGAGAGTATAATGTTACCGATATTTCAATGACTTTTACTTGGAAGTGTCAAGTGGGACTAGATACCAAGAGCCACGTACAGTCAATCCAATGTGCTTGTGCTGTGTTTTGGTATCTAATGGATGGGATGCTTACACTTGACTTAAAAACTTTGTAATATCAGAGTGAAGAGAATAGTTTTGGTTCTTGGTTTGTTGTTTTTGTCAGTGGATAGTTTTCTTGGTATCATAGCCATGCTTGACTGAGGTGGTAAAATGAAAATAGAAAAAAGTGGAGTGGCCTTAAAAACCATTAAGTAAAGGAGGAAAAAACAATGAAATGGAGCATCCGTTTTCATGCATTTCTCTATTTTGTTAGATCATTGGTATTTTATTGTGTGCAAAGGGGCTATTTTTTCCCTCTTTTCTTGTGTTGGGATGGTGTTATATGCAAAAAACAGGGGGAGGTAAAAAAATTTATTTATTTTCCTTTGACATATGAAAGAGAGAGAGAGAGAGAGAGAGAGAGAGAGAGAGAGAGAGAGAGAGAGAGAGAGAGAGAGAGAGAGAGAGAGAGAGAGAAGAGTGTAAAAGAGGCCTTGAAAAGACCCCGGACAAAAGAGAAGGGTTAAAAAAAGAGAAAGAGAAACACAAAAGATAAATATGGCCCATATTTCAAATCGTTCAAAAAATGGTGGCGATATGAGATTGAGGAGTGGAGGCAAAAGTATGGAATAGAGTATTGTACATGTGTAAAATGACTTATTATGCATGTGACCTGACTGTCATTTTGTTTGATGTGATTTCATTAGAAAAAGGGATAACGGGTGAAGTGTCGTTTATTTGAAACATACCATTGACAGTGAGGTGTTTCTTTTTACGTGGTACCCTACCGTTATTATGTGAGGTCACCCCAAGGCTACCTAACAACGTGACTTAAAAATGTTGTGCACTCAAATCTTTGTTGCACCATACAAGTTTCATGTTGTGATGCAACACGATATTATGCACAACTATTGATGTGGTCTTATTTGAAAATTCATAGTGACCAAAGTACCTACTAATCACTGTAGACTAAGTTGGGGAACCCGTCCCTCTCATTATCGGTAGTCAAAATTGGGAGTTTGTTCTAGTGGAGATGTAGCAACGTGTGAGAAAGTGGTTGGGCAAGTGCGAAGTGGGGTTCTACTGATAAGAAAGTTAGAAAAATAAGAGTTAGCCAAAGATTTGTCCAAGGAACTTAGACGACTCTTCTTAAGAGAGTCGAGAAAGAGTGTGGTCGAAGAAGAAAAACAAGGGTAAGAATCTGGTGATCCTCTAAGAATGACGATGTCCTTTGTGGCATCGTTAGGAGAGTCTGGATTTTATTCAGATAACCAAATTAAAGCAGTGGTATAGGTAGAGAAAGTCCAAAGTCTTTTGGCACTAGGTTTCCAGATTGTGGGGCATGATTTGAAGCTTGGATATGTTAAGAGCTACTTGGGTGGTGTTGGAGGGGAATGGGTTGTCAGAGACAACTTGATGGACATGAGTGATTTTTTACTGAGATTTAAGGCAAGGTTCAAGTCAAGCAATGAAGAAGTGATGACTACAATTTTGAGAAAGTTGGATCGTCTCCAGTGAACTCAAGGACAGACGACACGAGAGTAAGCAAACTAAATTTACCATTTGGTAGCAACATTACCGACCTACCCAGAAACAAAGATGGTAGATCATTTTCTTATTACGCTTGATCCTGTCACCGGATATGAAGCTATTTTAACACAGCCACAAACCTTGGAGGCTTGTATCAGTACTGTGGAGTGGCATGAGTATCATGCAAGTAGATTACACAATCTACCCAGAAATAAAGATAGTGGACTTTATCATTGACACGGGTGACAACACCAATCACAACTCAAAATTTTAAGATGTCTCCAAATGAATAGGAGGCATTGGACACAGAGATTTGGGGATAGTTGGAATAGGGAATGACCAGGCATAACTGTAGTCCTTGGGCCTTTCCTCTGGTTATGGTTCCAAAGAAGGATGGGGATTACCGCGTTTGTATTAACTATCGAGCTTATCTCGATGAAGAGATAATGACTGATGCTTATCTGCTTCTCAGGATCGATGACATTATTGATGATGTGGGTGGATGCATGGTATACATCACTCTTCATGCAAGGCAGTGTATCATGTAATCAGGAAGGACCCAGGGAGTATAACGAGGAAATCATTTGTGATGCACAAGGGACCTAATGAGTTTTTTAGACTACCTTTTGACCTGAAGAATGCACCAGCAACTTGTCAACGCGTCATCAATAGGGTCTTACATGGCATCACTTCTGGCGTACCTTACTTGGATGACATCATCTTCTTCTGTAAAGACTGGGACAGCCACATCTCTGACTTGGAGCAAGTGTTTTAAGTCTGGAAGCAACCGGGCTGCTTTTGAAGGCGTCAAAGTGCAGCTTGGGACCCGATAATGTGTTTTACTTTGGCCACGTGGTGGGAGCTGAAGGGATAGGAGCAGATCCTAAGAAGGTGGCAGCAGTTGCCAATATCCCATTACTAACAATCCCAACAGAGATTCACAACTGCCTCCGAATCGTAAACTACTACCGGAGGTTTGTGAATGAATTTATATAGATTGCCGAAACCTTACATGTATTGACAAGGGTGTCAGTGTAGTTTGTGTGGATGAGAGAATGTCAACGCACATTTGAATAACTCAAGGAGGCACTCATGACAGCACCAATCCTCGTGTCACCAGATTTCAGTAAGTCATTTATTTTTCAGACACATTTTAGCTACCAGGGGATGGGAGCAGTGTTACCACAAAAAGATGTTGAGAGGAAAGAGAGGGTGATTTGCTATGCAAATAGGACATTGGTTGGAGCAGAGGTGAATTACCCATCTGTTGAAGGAGAGTGCCTAGCGGTGGTGTGAGATGTGCAGTATTTTTCACCCATACATCCATGGTTCTTAGTTCACTTTGGAGAGTGACCACTATGCCCTTGAGTGGTTGTATACAATGAAAAATCGGACACAAAAGCTGTTGCGCTGGATTATTCTTCTTCAAGAGTATCAATTTGAGGTCAGATGCCAAAAGGAGACATCTGTAGGGAACGTGGATGGCTTGTCATGTCTGCCAATACAGGCTGCAGAACAACCATTAGCATGTGAGGAGGAGGTGGAGACTGGCTATCCACTCATGAGCAGCTTCATGATGCAAGCAATCGAAGCAAAATCGGGAGATGACGAGTAGCAGTCTGAAGGAGTTGAGGCTGGGAGAATGCAAGTTGTAGGAAGAGAATGATGAAGGATAAAGTAGTTCACCAGCACACCCACTACATAAGGTGATGCAACAAGCAATAGCCATGAAAGGGGGAGGGATAGACGTGGAGGAAGTGGGAGCAGAGGGTCAAAATCAGGACCCTCAACATTTTTTTCTTATCATCACTTTGACACCACATGGCGGGAAGAGGAGGAGAATGCAGTTGATGTCACTCATGATGTTAACCTTCTTATCTTCCTAAATAAACAGAGGTAATCTCACCATAGAGTGAGATTACCTCTGTTTATTTAGGATTTTAGGTGCGAGTGAGAGCTCAAAGATTCTATTTTGAAAGGGATCAGCTCATGTGCTTATCGACTGGGGAGTATCCTACACGACAAGTAGCATCCATCCGGGAAAGGGGAAGAGATTGTGGTGAATGCTCACAAGATGGGCCACTATAGGGTGGA
The DNA here is from genome assembly GCA_023375785.1 of Penium margaritaceum. Lineage (NCBI taxonomy): Eukaryota > Viridiplantae > Streptophyta > Zygnematophyceae > Desmidiales > Peniaceae > Penium > Penium margaritaceum. Next base: position 5,069 of record SZWC01020215.1, read on the forward strand.
AAAAATGGCGAGTATGGCGAGTGTTAACTTCTATTGGATAGGCATTCTCTGCACAGTGAGGAACATCTTGCTCTCTTACCAAGGGTTTGTCTTCACGATGGCAACCTTCACCCTGAAGATGCCTCTGAAGCCCGTACAAGTGGTGGGACCGTGGCTCAGGTTGGTTGTGGATCTCACAAAGCTACCGCCGACGTTAAGTGGGAACCAATGGGTGGTGGTGGCAATTGATCAGTTCACCAAGTGGGTAGAGGTGAAAGCATTGCCACATAAGGCAACGACTCTTGCGGGAGAATTTTTGCTAGAGGACGTGATCTGTAGATATGGTTCTGCAAGAGTGGTGCACTTTGACCAAGGAGAGGAGATCTAGAAAGAGGTGAAGGCATTGTTGCAAGCCTGGGATGCCTACATTGAGTTATTAACTCCGGAACATCAACAATCATCAGGGCCAGTGGAGTGCTTCTGTCGCACCTTGAAGGTAGATTTGGCAAAGAAAGCGACAATGCACAGTATGGAGTGGGATCATATGCTCCACTTAGTAGCGTTTGGATAGAGGTTTGCAGTATAGTCATGCATTACGTTTAGCCCATTCTACGTAACGTATGCAAGGGAGTCCAGGCTACTTTTATTGGACGAGTAAGCATTCGGGGAAGTAGAGTTGGAATAACCAATAAAGCAGGAAGTGGTGGATTACATGGTTGAACGTGCAGCTGACGTGCGAGCCACTTTCTCATACTTTTGGCAAAACTGTGATCGCGTAGCAGCGACGGAACAAAAGCAGTTTGATGCAAGACGCGATGTGCCTTCACAGAAGAGCAAGGTGAAGGTTCAAAGACTGTCAATGATTGATGAGGTGTACACCGATGGCTCTGTCAAGCTCATTGAGAAGGTCCAACCGAGGGCTTTGTCACCAGTCTGGAGAACGTATATCTTGTGAATGATCCTGATAAGCAGTTTTGGTGGGTCAGCTCTATTACACTCAGTGAACACATGTGAGAGAAGCCAAAGAGGTGGCGGAACCATAGAGCTTTTATTGGAGAAAGGAGTATAAGGATATGAACAGGATAGCAAGCCGACATTGAGCAAGCTGAAAAATATAATGAAGATGAGATTCATAACTTCTCCCTTTGGAGTTTCCTTTCGACAACTGCTCTGGCCACAGAGGATAAGGTAACAATAGAAGAGGAGCATGACGAGGAGATTGCAGATGAGGAGAAGGACGTTGGACAAGACGTAAAGGCACTCAAAATAAGGGAGATGTATAGGAGGTACAGCTAGTGAAAGCAAAGGAGCCTTCTTCAACTGCCAAAGGACGATTGGAAGCTGCATCAATGATACTAAGAGGCAAGAATTATGGAAGTAACAAAGGGAAGGAAGCGAGTGTTATAACAAGAAGGCAGGATGATGGATAGCAGGTTAGAAAGGGGAATTGGTGTTGGTACTAGTGGGTGTGGAGGCACCCTCAAGGATGCCTAGCTCTTGCTGATGTATGCTACCAGTGTTTTGAGCAGCCAAAGGACACCAATGGTAAAGAGTGTGGAGCACAAGGATCACGGATGTGAGTGGGCAGAACACGTATTCATTATATCAAAATCGAAACACGTTTTTATTAGTTAACATAGTGAGATTACATCAGATCCTTATAGCCTGTGATCTAAGCTTTCCAACGCATCCAAACACACCCAATTTGGAACAGTAGAGCCCCTGCTACGGCCGTCGAAGTAACCCTTGGTGGAGCCGTCCACCTTGCCTTGCATGCTAGGCAACGGGAGGCGCTTCGACGATGACCCGTTGAAGCGCCTTTCCTCGCCCAGAAGTCAAGGAGAAGTTCACCCTGGTCAAAGAGGTCCTTATGGTTGTCTCATTCATGCCCTTGGTGTATTTGGAGCCCATTGGAGACGAACTCCGATCACTGGCGGTGGATTATGTTGGCCGAGTGGTGAAACCCGCCGACGCGGATGGCCGCACGTGGCGGCCAGCTGAGCTGAGCAACAAGAAATAAAAAGAGGGTTTCGTGGTCCAAGCATCGCGACAACGCACAAGGACCGGACGTGCGGGCGAGCTGGCCCCGGCCGGCAGTTTTTTGGTCGCACTCTCTGATGGACGGGAGAGAAAATCGATGTTGTACCACTTTCTAGTTTTTAGTTCGTGTTTTCTTTGTGAGTGTGCAAAGTGCGCACCAGTTTGGTCGCATGTGAGCGACCAAACCTAGTCGCATGGTATGCATGTGAATTACAAACCACTTTAATTGCACATGGACTGCCATGTGCGTTTTCTAGTTGGCACACGGGCTATTAATTGGCCAGCTGTGCGAGAGAAAAGTGTTGTAGCCGAATGTGCACTGCGAAGTCCAAGAAGTCGCCGGTTAATTCCGTGACACGGCCCCTCCAACGCACCCTGCGACCAAATTGCGCCGCGCATGCGACGCGCAAGTGCACGTGTCGCTTGTTCTGCATTTTCTCGCATCATGCGCCACCCAAGCAACTTTCTGAGCGGTTCCAACCGCAACTAGGGTGGGGCACTATTTTCTTGTGTCATTTTGTGGGTGACTCAGCTTGAGATGATACCTACCACCATGTGTGGGTGGTTTGGGGTGGTCCAACACCACCAAGGCACCACCAACGATGCGAGCAAAGTCCTCAACCACCACATGGGGCAAGCCTGTGCCTTGGGAAAGGTTTAATGTTTTTTCTTGTGTGTGCTAGAGTGTCTCCATGTACTATAGTGTGCCAAACTATATGAGGCACTCATTCCTTGTGTAGTTTTCTAAGTCTTCAATCAAGGTTTTTCCCAAGTGTTCATTCCAATTTCCTACAAGCACCACCCTCACTTTGCAGTAGTGCCAGTTATTGTACGCTTCACCGTTGATGCCGAATCCTTGAGGAAATATTCTACAACTCCTAAGCTTTCCAACGAGCTATCACACGCCTCCTAAGACAGCCGTTTGAGTGCCTCAAGAATTTCATTGCTCAAACGGACGAGGTTCTGTCCAGAATTTCCAGAAAATCACCGAGGTCCGACTTTTGAGTTTGAGCCTTGGCCGAGGGCATTTTTGACCATATTTGAGCAAGCTGCAATTGGTGGAAGACGTTTAAATTCTCCAACAGTGGTATCAGAGCAGTTGGGAGAATTCTCGCCGTCCGGGACGCTCGAGCGCGAACAAGTGAGGGACGGGAACTACCGCCGTCGCAGTCACGGCCACCGCTTCGACCAAAGAGTTCCACGTAGTGGACAAACTCATGAGTGCATCGAACTTCATCAATTGGGAATTCTGCATGCAACTTGTCTTTGAGGAGTGTGGGATTTGGGAAGTCGTAACGAGAGCGGAACAAGTGCCGGATGCGAGCGCGGCATCGGCACAAGGGGCGGCATCAACTTCTTCCTCAGCGGTGACGCAAGGGCGTGCGGGGGAAGAGGGGGCAGGTGCTAAAAGGGTGGAGAGATTTGTGAAGGACAACCGGAAGGCGTTGATGTTGCTTGCGATGAACGTTGTGGCACCGCTTATGTCATATGTGTGGCCTTACAAGCTCGCATGTGACGCTTAGAAGGCATTGTGTGGGGTGTATGAGGTGGGAGCAGTGGCGAATCTCATGATGTTGCGGGATCTTTTTTGCAAACTTCGCATGGGTGCGGGCGAAGGGATGCAACACTACATCAACCGCGTCAAGGAGTTGGCGGAGCAGCTCGGAACCACCGGGACCGAGGTCGGGAGCGACGAGATCATCCTCACGTTGTTGGAGGGACTCCCGGAGTCATACCAACCCCTCGTGGTGACGTTGGAGGTGCATTCAGGCGACCTCAAGCTCAAGAAGGTTACCACAAAGCTCCTCCATGAGGAGATGCACCGACACTCTCGTGATGAGAGTGGCAAGGATACCGCATACGTGAGCCGTAAGCACACATACCCGAAGATGGACTGCAACGAAAGAGCCGTCGGAGCACCACCGGGCATGGGCGTCCGGGCGTGTTTCCATTGGGGTTCCACCGACCACCTTGTCCGCGATTGTACCGCGTGGAAGGCGAAGTGCGGAAAGTGGAAGAATTCCTCCTCGTCTTCCTCATCCTCATCGGCCGTACGGGCGTCTCCCGCCTCCGACAAGATTTTTGTGCTCGCGGCAAGTGTTAACACCAAAGCGCCCGATGAGTGGTACGTGGACTCGGGAGCCGCTCGGCACCTCACTCCACATCGTGGATGGTTTGAGGTACTTGAGACCATTCCCCGGAGAGATGTGGTGTTGGGGGATGACGGGGTGTTGGCCGCAGTGGGAGAAGGCACGGTGTGTATTGATGTGATGGTCGGAGGAGAAGTGAGGAGTGTGAAGCTCACAAATGTGTTGTATGTCCCGGAGCTCGCAAAGAGCCTCGTGTCGGTGAGTGAGCTTGTGAAGAAGGGATGTACGGTGAATTTTGATGAGGAGGGGTGTTGTGTTGTGAAGGAGGGAGTTGTGCTTGAGACACCTCGTGAAGGGGATCTTTACCCCTTGTGTGGTTGTGTGGCGCCGCCGGAGGAGTGTGTTGTAGCCTCGGCGGATGGTGTTGGAGGATTTGGAGAGAAAGTGGGAGCAACGGGGCTTGACGTGCTTGGCATTGTGCTTCCATCCCTTGTGCCTCCAAGTCCCATGGTCAATGAGCAGGTCAAGGAAGCCGACGGCGCGGATGGGGAAGCCATAGAGCAATTTGGCGGAGGCAAAGCGACGGTAGCGGTTGTGGCATTGGAGAAGCCATATGGATTGCCCATGGTGCCACGGAGCAGAGCAGTAAAGGGCGTCCGCACCAAAGCAAGGAACGTTGTACCTCAGCCACCAAAACGCGTGAAAACTGTTGTAGCAGTGGGAGCGGCCAAGAGTGTGGGCCGCGTCCGAAGCGCGAAGGGCAAGAAGGCTCGCGTACCGGCGAACGACATCAAGGCGGAGCCCATGGTCGATGTGTTGAGCA
>SZWC01020215.1:14559-41655 GCA_023375785.1 Penium margaritaceum
GTAATGACAAGGGAAAGTAAATATGGTCCCTTCTCCCTTTTTTCCGTCTACAACTCTACCTCAATACAAACGAAGAGGGACAAAAGGTGTTTCCCGCCTGCACACAACAAAATAATAATGATCGAACAAAACAGAGAAACACGTAAAAGGAAGTGTTCCCCTCAATTGTTTTTTCCTCCTTTACTTCATGTCTTTTTTAAGGCCACTCCATTTTTTTTGTTTTCTTTGTACCACGTTTATCAATCGTGACTCTAATACCAAGAAAATTATCCACTTAAAAAACAATTAACCAAGAACCATTTTTTTTCACTTTGACATTACCAAGTTGTTAAGTCTAGTGTAACGTCCCATCCACTAGACATAAAAAGACAACACAAGCCTAACTAATTGATTGTGCTTGGCTCTTGGTACCCAATTCCACCGGACACTCCCAAGCAAAAATCGTTAAAATGCCGGCAAAATTCTGCTCTCTACCAGTTCTTTACCACGATGTATATGTTTTTCACAATCATTCCTTGGACTGGTACCTCAAGTATAAGGCACACAAAAACCTTGTCTTCTACCCACATAGTTTTACAAAATTCCCCAATTTCTTTTTTATTACGATTTTCTCTTATTTTTTCACTTTATGTTTAAAAAATATAAGAAAATGTCAAAGCTTACTCACCTCTTTGTTGCTTTATGCTGATAATTGCAAATTATGTCAAGTCCTTGCTCCTCTTCTTCTTTACGTGTGGTCCTTTGTCTGTTCTTGTCCCAACCAATCCTGCATCCCTCCTTCAAACCCCACTTGAAGCACCCACACTCACCTTACTGAGCTGTATAGCCTCACGTGAGGTCTCAGTGCCCTTTTGCCGTCGCACGCTCGTCCACGTTTATCTCGGTCTATTGTGTGTACTGTAGTCTGGGCCTTTGATCTTGTGCAGAAATCCATTATAGGAATGCTCCCTCTTTGACTTTCTAACCTTTTGGTGAAATTTGGCAGAGTTCTCACTCGGAAGCTAACTTCTTCCTCCTCTAGACAATAAAAAGGTGATGTCTCACACACTTAGACAAAAAAGAACGTCTAGGCGTAAGTGTTGGAAGAGTAGAGTTGAATAATATTGAGGCATAAAAATGGTACATGGAAGTCACTACTTATGTGGGCTTTGGTAACAATAAAAGTCTCAACCTAGCCTAATTCTATTTCAAAACGTGATTGAAGCGTACAAGTCGCCTTTGCAACGGGTTCCGACCAATTTTGTAAACTTCTTTCCTTGCCTTCCATGTTTTGTTGGGGTGAATTTTGATGGTGTGTGGGCTGCCAAGAACAAAACATCCTTCCACTTGCACATTTTTTCCACGTTTGAGAGAAATTAGTTAATACTCCTTTTTCTTGTTGTCCACCAACGAGTTGGTGAACATTTTATGAGCTTCGACAGTGCCATTTGGTTGTTGCTTCACTTGCAGTTACGTAAACCATACCCCCTCCTTTCTTTTCCCTTTCTTCCCTTTTTTTATCATCCATCCTTCCTCTCCTTGCACGCCTCAACCTCCATATTTTTTTCTCCCGTCCACATGCTCCCAACCTTTCTCACTCCTTCGTAATCTTGCCTGTCACCTTTTGTCATGCCGTGCATGAAACACTACTTGCTCGCTGGCTCGCTTGGCCTCCCCCCGTTTCAGTCGTGCCGTAAACGTCATACTCCCTTTCTTTTGTATTTTCCAGCTACACTTATAATCTCCCCTTCACAAGGGAGCTGCTCCACAGCTCACAACACCACCCCTACTTTAAGTAGAAGGAGTACTATAGTTACAAGGGGACTACCCATTTTTTTAATGAAAAGCATCGGTACCATAGAAGCCACCTTGTATTAAAATTTAGGCCTAGTCAACTCCTCTTTGCACTTTTCTCCTCCTCCTTCTCCTTACGATGCCCTCCATTGGACACTCACATAATCTTCTCCTTACTTTTGTGGCGGTGGAGCACCATCCATGGTCTCACTACCTCCATCCTTCATCCTCTTACCCTTGCTACTCGCCTCTCTTGGTGAATCTCCTTTTGTACTCTCTTTTCCATTCTGCTTCCCCTTTATAACCCCCTATCCATCATCTTACCTACTTGTTACAACACTTGCTTCCTTCCCTTTGTGGCTTCTATCATTCTTGTCTCTTGGTACCATTGATACAGCTTCCAATCCTCCTTTGGCAGTTGAAGAAGGATACGTTGCTTCCTCGAGCTGTACCTCTTGTACATCTCCCTTATTTTGAGCACCTTCTATGTCTTGTCCAACCTCCTCCTTCTCCTCATCTACAATCTCTCCATCATGCTCCTTTTTTATTATTGCCTTATCCTTTGTGGTTGGAGCAGTTGTAGCTGTAAAGAGGTACCTCCGTTCGGATAAGTTCTCAATCTCATCTTCACTCTCTCTTCCAGGTTACTCAATGTCAGTTTGCTGTCTTGTTGACGTCCTTGCACTTCAACAAGAGCTGTATGCTTCCACCACTTTTTCAGTTTCTTCTACATGTGCTCACTCGGTGCAATAGAGGTGATCCATCGAAACTTCTTATCAGGATCATTCACAAGGTATACATTCTCCAGATTGGTGACACCCCACCACTTAGATCCTTCCTAATGAGCATGACACAGCCATCGGCATCCACCTCATCAACCATCCACAGTCCTTGTACTGAATTCTCTCTCTTCATTGCTCCTCTTTCCTACAAAGAATTTCACAACACCAAGTCTCCCACCTTCACCTTGTTCTTCTCTAAAGGCACATCATATCTTGCATCATACTACTTTCGATGTGTCACTTTTGAGTGATTACAGTTCTGCCAAACTTGCGAGATAGTGGCCCGTACATTATTTTCACGTTCAGCCACGTACTCCACCACTTCGTGATTCGTTACTTCTTCCAATTACACTTCCCCGAATGCTTGCTCGTCGAACAAACTCAACCGGGACTCCCTTACATAGGTTAAGTAGAATGAGTTTAACTAAGCGGATGACTATAATTCAAATCTCTATCCAGCGGTCACCAGGTGGAGCACCTGATCCCACTCCATACCGTACATTGTCGCTATCTTTACCGAAGCTACCTTGAGGGTGCGGTTGAAGCGCTCCACTAGCCCTGATAACTATGGATGTTCCGTAGTTGATAACTCGATATAGTCATCCCATGCTTGCAACAATGCTTTGACCTCTTTCTAGAACTCCCCCCCTTGGTCAAAGTGCACCACTCTTGGTGAAACATGTCTGTAGTTCACTTCATCCAATAAAACGTTTACTACAAGAGCTGCTATCTTCCGTAGGAGTGCTTTCACCTCTATCCACTTGGTAAAATGATCAATTGCGACCACCACTCATTGGTTCCCACTAAGCGTCAGTGTAACCAAGGGAGCGCTAGCGACCGAGAACACATACCTAATTTTTTTCGATGGTCGCCCTCACAGTATGTCATGTCAAGAGTGGCCCGGACCCCAGAAAACCACACAAGTGTACAGCGGAATTGGACTGGTGTGGCTTACAGGACCCCTAACCCATCCAACGCCCCCAGTGGAAGTGCGCGGGTACTGGACTACCTCACGGACACACTCCTTCAACCCCTCGACGACCCCTCGCGCTTGCACAAAATAATTGCTATTTGCAGGATCCAAAACTGGACTCCCCAGTTCCAGAAGGATCCTGACCAACTACATCCTCAAACCATACAAGGAGTAGATGTTAATATGCACTAGACACATTAACTTGATCGTCCCTACCTAAAGACTACACGTGGAGTGGCAAGCCACCCCACGCCCTCGACTGACTTGCGCACACGACCCCCTCACTCACTACGCCTGACGGACGCTCATAGCCTTCACTTGGTACACACAGATCGTCAAGGCCTTATCAATCAATCATGACGCACACACCCAACGTAAGCGTAGGCGACACACCTCCCACACTCGCAGTCTTGTCGAGCGCTGAAAGACGTGGCCTAATTGTTACGACGCTCGACCCAGCGCAATGCACAACCCTCCGACACGAGCTTGGTCCTTGCCACGCGCTAGGAGAGGAGCGTGTCGTCCTCCCATGCCCCACGTTAGAGACACCCTCTAGTGTGGCTTGGTCTTCAATTGACAGTCGACACAACCACCTTCATGATGCGGTCCTAACGGCCAGTCCAGGTTGATGCTTTCACCAAATCTGTACCACACCACCTCCCACACACCTTCCACCAATACCACATACTTACGAAAGGGCGCTTATCCAAGCAAGCCGCCTATCCAAGGTACGAGATAACAGGAAAGTCAATCCACCCTTTCTCGAGGCCACATGGTTCAAGGATTATCTCCACCTGGCCCACAAGCAATTAAACACCGAATTGCAAAAGCTTAATGTTGCTACCTCGAGCTAAAACATCACGACCGTGTGGCTTGCATTCCTAAAACGTTCACGTTAATTCTGCATGTAAGATGAGAGGGCCGGCTTCAAACTAAACCAAGAGAGGTTCCACTGACCCGGCTAGGAAACAACGACCTCTCCCACAGGGCGACGACTTGTTGTCAAGCGCGTAACAACAACCGGACCTCCTCGCGATCCTGTACGACGGGACCTTCGGACTGCACGATCACCATCTCTTGCCCCTGCAAAGAATTCCTTCACACTTCCAAAGCCACACCGTTCACAAGAACTGATCTGCGCTTACGTGACACGTTCGTCCACTACACACTGAAGTAGAAGCAACACATGGTGCCGTAGGAATCGGCGTCTCAGTTTCCACAAGCACTCAAACCAAATTTTGATAACTGCACTAGAAACGCCTCATCCCAAGCTTCTCAATACTACTTCCAACTTAAAAATCCATCAAGAATTCACACCGCCACGTGCATCCTACTCAATCCGCGGTATGTAGGAATCTGCACCAACCCGCACAAGCCACAAGCCCGTTCCACCCCGGCCCAAGACACCCACACTCACCACCCCGACGCGTCTCGGCGATGCGACAGTCGACCTCCTCATCGCTCCGCCCTCATCTGAGATCCACCCACAAGCGTGCATGACGCGCGGCCCCTAACCTTTGTGACGGTGTCTCGTCACTCACGGCCAAGTGGTTGCATAATCCCCGTCCATTCCAACTCTATGGTGACTCGGTCTTAAAACGTCGAAGGTGACTTGGTCTACCCTACGAAGAGTGAACATTGTATAGACATTCTGGCTTCCAAAAACATCTTACTCTCAAAGGTACACGCGATACCGATGTTGTGAGAGGTTACGCATGGAATGGCACGGGTGGAAATCGAGAGCAAAAGTGAATGGACCAGGATTCCCTCGAAGTTCAACAATACTTTAGAACAATGCCTAGAACATCGACTATACCCAACCCCTCTCACGGGTCCACCGAAGTGCGACTCCCATTTTTAATCCAACAACCATCAACTAGTCTGAAAATTTTACACCCAGCTAGGTGGATTCGAACCCCCTTGCCCTCTACGAGCACCTCCTAGAGCTTAAAATTCAAAATAGAAACTTGGACTAGTACTAGTCTCTATTCCCTCTAAAGTTCTCTCAAACAAAACTGCTTGAGAAATCTTTTCCCTTCTCCTCTGTCTCCCCATCTTGCGACGGTCTTCATTTCTTGTTTTCGTTGTCCTCCAAGCTTGAATTTAGTTCCGCGGCCCGCGTTGTTCCTTGGTCGGTAACGTTCCCGAAGCACCCATTGAATTCTTTCAAGCGAGTGCGACAAGAGGACAGCTGTCTGATGGCATAGTTTTTCCCTTTGCTAAGCGACGTCGTGAGGCCTCACGACCCCTTTTTGTCAATGCGGACTTCATTTTTCTCCACTCGCCTTTCCTCCAAGCGAGATCCTGGGCCTTGATCCCAATAAAATTAGCGACAAACGGCCTCGCGTCAAGTGGTTCCTCTCACAAGACATCTTTCACGCCTATTAAGAAGGTCCAGTCTTTTTTTTCGTCCTCCCCTCTCACCGCCATTGTCCCACTAAAATGCGCGAGGTCATCCCCCTCTCGACGACCTCAATCGCTTCTGTGACTCTGCTTCCCCACTTTCGCCTTTTTGAAATCCACTCCATGAGTGCCCCTCTCACAACCATCCTCTCTTCTTTCAAAACCGAACAATAAATCTCCCTCACGTCACTCCCTTCTTGCCACAAAAATGGCAAATCTCATTCCGCCTCACATAAATTAGTCGCGACAGTTGAGAAGTCGATCACGACCGTGCTCGCGTCAAGAAACTCCAGTCTCACTCATCGCCCCTGTCGTTTCCGGGCCGCACGCTACTTCCGGCTCTCCTTCGGCTCTCACGTCCACCATCATAGCACAACTGTGGGTCGTGCTAAACCCCTTTGTCACAAAATACAAGCGACCGAATCGCCTCTCTCCCAATGCTGCCCCACTTGCGCGTCTTTTATACTCGCCTTCCTTTTGCCACATAAAACTATTGGCGCTTCCCCACTGTTATCCTTCATGCGCATTAATTACCGCTTGCCAAAATCCTTCCAAGCCGACCTCCCCTTGCCGGCCCTCCTAGCGACTTCACACCTGCCCATCTTGCTCGCGCATAATAGCTTCGCTTCCTCATACAATTCCAGGACGTACAAATAAAATTCGCTCTCTTGCATCATTGTCATGCCTCGGCGCCCGCCGAAACTTGCATGCGAGACAATGCCGCGCTACCATCACGGTCACCTTGTACCACCCCTCAAATGGCGTGATTGATAGGCACAAAGTCACGACCGGCCGAAATTTAACTTTCCCCTCACAAGCTTCCATGCGACGAACCCAAGTCGCTCTTTTGTTCCCCTCTCACTACTCACATTTACACTGAACGCGCGCGAGACACAATGGCTTGCCACCATCACCTACACCTCGTGCCACTTGTGTGTGCCTCACAATTCCGGTGCGAAATGGGTGAATGGAGTCACTTTTACACCGCCACCACCATTCTTCTCATATGTCGGATCTCCCCAACACTCGTAGCAAGGAGGAGAGGGACTGATAGCAGGCACCATAATGCCCTGTCACCATTATGGTCACCTCGGTCACTTTTTCATAACTTAGTTGTTTGAACTCGGATTTTGGCGCCAATAGGTGCGTTGAACAACTCTCGAGTATGCGCATCCCATGGAGTGGTGACACGTAAAAATCTGCCAAGTCTCCACCAAGTTATGCCCCGCCAAAGTTGTGCATCCCTGAAAACACAAGGCCACGTCACCGTCATGGTCACCTCCGTACCCCGGCCATAACCTTGTCATTCGTGGTTGGAATTGAACGTCGTAGATTGCGGTGGGAAGGTCTTGTTGAGGCGCATGCATGGAATTGTCCAAACTGAACTTTTGGAGAAATTCGCGTTGCTTAGTGCCCCACAAAAGTCATGCCAACTTGCCCGAAACTCCCCGAATTTCCTCTCGTCCTTCCACCGAAAGCGAATTTGCCACCGCCAATGATGCCAAAGAATTCTCTTGAGTCACATAATTTTGTGATCCACCTTTTTTCGGGTTACAGGTATAACCCCCCCTCACAAGGGAGCTGCTCCACAGCTTTGGAAGCATTCTCCTTCTTTCTCTGCACACTTACCCGTCTTCCACTCCTCTCACTGCTATCCATTGCTGCATCTCCTACTCCTCCTATAGCCTCCAGGAGACTACCCATTTGTTTTGGTAAGAAAAAGAATTGGCTCCATAAGGGCCACCCTATATCAAAACCAGACCTAGCAGACGCCCCTGTCAACCCCTCTCCTCCTCCATGTTGCTCTGCCTTGGGATGCCTTCCGTTAGGCACTCCCATACAGGTCTACCTCGTTATGCCTAGGCGGGTGGTGTACCACTGGCGTCCACTCCCTCCTTTCTCTTCTTCTTCTTGACTTCCTCTCCTTCATCCACCTTCTCCTTGTCCTTGCCTCTCGCTCGCCCCTCGTCTACTGCCTTGTCCTTCACCTTCCTCCATCTAGTGTTGTCCTTTGCTCTTGCTCCACCTACTGATGTCATCATCGCTGCCGTTGAGGTTGTCGCTGTAGTCATGGCAGGGATCGCTACCGACATTGCCACTCCTACAGGCGCTACTGCCCTCACTCCTCCTGCCTTAGTGACCATTACCATTAATGCCGTTGCTGGTGTTGCTGCTGCAATCTTACTTGCCAGGGTTGTTGGGGTAGACATGGTATTGATAGGTCTTTGGATTGGCATCCCCAGAATCACGGTTGTCGCTGGTACCTGCATTCCTGTTTCATCACTCTTCTTCTTATTTTTAGTAGTCTTCTTCTCCTCCTCTTGCTGCTTCTCACCTTCCGTCTTCTTCACTGGTGCAGTTGGCGTGGACTCGGCAGCATGGTTTGCCATGGTGGACACGACTGCCGGTGTTCCAAACAGTCTTGGCATCCTCCCCCAAGGTGAAACCAATGTGGCCCATCTTCATCCTGCACTTCCCCCTCAGCATCCTTATCCTTGTCAATGTAGCGCTTGTGCGTGCCACTTGCCTCGGCAGTTGAGAGATACTTGCAGAGAGACAAGCTCCCTTTTACATCCTCCACCTCCGGGTCCTCCTCTTCGCCTTTGGCCTCCTCTTCCACTTCTACTCCTTCTAGTTCATCCACTCCTTGTTGCTTCTTCCTTTGCCGAATCCTCCTTCCTCCTCCCAGTGCTGTCTTCTTGTTCCACTCCCTCAACCTCTCCCCCATCTGCTTACTTGGTGTGATGGTGCTAATCCACTGGTACCGTAGGTCAGTCTCCATCACAGGATAGCAGTCCTCGAGGCTGGCCACAAAGCCATTCCCAGGACCGTCACCCAGGAGCCTCACGTGGAAGTGTGGATACACCTTTGCCACCTCCCAAAGTCCTTATACTGCATGTTCAGTTTGCCCACACCCCCCTCCTCGGGTACAGTTTCACAGCACCATCGTGCCCGCCTTCACCTTCTTTGCCTCAGCAGGGAAGATCCGTCGCTTGTTGTACTTCTCCCGTTGGCTCACTTGTGCCCGATCACTGTTCTGCCATACTTGGGAGGTTGTCGCTCGCACATCAGCTACACGCTTAGCCACGTACTCCACCACTTGCCGTTTAGTGGCTTCACTCACGTCTTGCTCCCCAAATGTTGGCTCACCTAGGAGCTTGAAATTCGCCTCCCTCCCGTATGTGAGGTAAAACGGGCTGAATTTTGTCGATGAATGCACTGCAAACCTGTATGCCACAACCACCAAATGCAACACTCAATCCCACTCAATGCCATGTGTAGAGGCGGTCTTTTCCAATGCTGCCTTGAGGGTGTGGTTGAACCGCTCCACCAGCCCTGATGACTGAGGGTGTTCTGGTGTCGACAACTCGATGTACACGTCCCATGCCTTTACCAGCGCCACCACCTCCTTTTGGAATTCTCCTCCTCGATCACAGTGCACCACCATAGGCACACCATGGCGGCAGATCACATCCTCCCATTGGAAATATGCAACTCCTTTTGTTGTCTTATTCTGTACGGACCGTAGTTTGACCCACTTGGTAAAGTGGTCAATGACAACCACCACCCACTGGTTTCTACTCAATGTTGGCGGCAACTTTTCCAGGACCACCACCAGCCGATGCCACGGTCCAACTACTGGAACACTCTGGAGCGGCGTCTGCATAGTGAAGGTTGCTCGCGAGAACAAGTACCCTTGGGAGGAGAGCACCACATTCTTGGTCAGGCGGAAAATCCCCGACCAGCAGTAACTTGTGCTCACCAAGTTGGTCGTTCTTTTCACTCCATAATGTCCCATCTTGTGCGCATGCACAACGATCTCCTCCTGCTCCTCAAGGGATGGAACCTCATGTGCGGGGTAACGTCCAGTCAGATAGCACATGAGTTTTCCCTGCTACATGAAGAACCGTTGTGCGCGTGCCCTTACTGTGCGCCTCTCCTTATCAGTCCACAGCGAGCTCATTATCCCACTGGTGAGGAACTCGATGAGATTAGTGTCCATCGTCACATCGCCAGCTTGTTCCTCCTCATCCTGCCAGACCGTATCCAGATGGTGATAAAAAAAAATTCCTGGGGGTCATCATTTTGACCTTTGTCGTCTTGTCACCCCTCGTCCGTCCCACTGGTCTGCTGCCCGAACTGCTGCGTCGACTGTCCTGGCCTTGTTTCTTGTTCCTCCTATATTGTCTCCTCCTCTTGTGCATCTTGTTCCTCTACTTCGACTACTTTGTCTCCCTTCTCCTCCTCAGCTGCTACCACCTGCAAGATGAAATTTCCTTGGAGGGAATATCCTATATCCACCTCCCCCTCACATGCCAACGGCTGCTCCGCAGCTGGGAGTGGCAGTCGGGACAACACATCCACATTTACTGTCGATTCTCCCTTGCGGTACCGCACCATGAACTGGTACTCCTACAGCAAGATGGCCCACCTGACTAGCTTTCTTGTAGGATTCTTCATGGAGTGCAGCCACTCTGAAGCATAGTGATCTGTTTCTAAAGTGAACTCCGTGCCGTACAGGTATGGATGAAAGTACTGTACTGTCCACACCACTGCCAAACATTCTCCCTCCACTGCTGCATAATTCGCCTCCTCTCCCACCAACGTGTGACTGGTGTAGCACACCACCCGCTCTCTCTTCTCCACATCTTCCTGCGTTAGAACTGCTCCCATGTCTTGGTAGCTAAAGTCTGTTTGCACAATGAACGGCTTCCCGAAGTCCGGCAACACCAAGATTGGTGCGCTCATCAATACCTCCTTGAGTCGATCGAATGCGTGGTGGCATTCCTCCGTCCACACAAAGTCCTACCGTAGATGGGTTAGAGCATGTAAGGGCCTCACCATCTTTGCAAAGTCCCTCACAAATCGTCTGTAGTAGCTCGCAAGGCCCAGAAAGGACCTCACCTCTGTTGGCGTCGTTGGCGCTGGCATGTGTGTAATTGCTGCCACTTTGTGCGGGTCTGGAGACACGTCATGCGCACCCACCACGTGCCCCAAATATAGCACCTGTTTTGCCCCCAAGTTGTACTTGGATGCCTTGAACACCAGCCCAGCTACATTAATCTGGGAGAACACTGTAATGAGATCTTGTATGTGGGCATCCCAATCTCTCGAGAAGATAATGATGTCATCCAGGTACGCGACTTCACACGTCACCCCATGCAGCACCCTGTTGATGACTCGCTGAAAAGCTGTTGGTGCGTTCTTCAGTCCAAAGGGGAGTCGTACAAAATCGTACAACCCCCGATGCGTCACAAAGGCTGTCTTGGAGATGCTACTTGGATCCATATGGATGGCGTGATACACCGCCTTGGCATCCTCCCACAACATCGATGATGTCGTCAATCCTGAGGAGAGGATAGGCATCTTCCATGGTCTTTTCATTCAGTGCACGGGAGTCGATGCACACGCAGAACCCTCTGTCTTTTTTTGGGACCATCACCACCGGGAAGGCCTAAGGACTAGCGCTAGGCCGAATGACGCCCTGGTCCAACCATGCCTGAATTTCTCCATCCAAAACCTCCTTCTCCTTTGGGGACATCCGGAAGGGCGGAGTGGCGATAGGGGGGCAGTCCCCCGTGTCAATGGCAAACTCAACACTGCAGTCCCCTATCTTTTCAGGTGTGGAGCTGAAGATGTGTGCATAACGGGTGCATAACAACTCCAGGTCCTCCTTCTGCTGCGGGGTGAAGTCCGGACAGACCGGGATCTGCACTACCTTCTCATTCACGTACACTTCCACCACCATCTTTTCCTTCTCCCTTGAATCATCCTTTTCTTCCTCCTCTGGCTGTTCTTCAATATCTTCCTTCTTATTGGCATCACTGTTGGAACCAAGAATCGCCTCCACTGCCTGCTCATATGGCTCACAATGCCCTGCCAACTCCTCCTTGTAGTCCGCACTTCCTGGTCCTCCGAATACTTTCGTCACACAGTCAAAACCCCCCATCTTCTCCACTGCTTCTACCAGCTTGGCCTGTCGAATCTCCTCATGCTCTTCCCCGTATTCCTCTTCTTTCGAATCCTCCTCTATGGTCCATGGCCATCTGTGGCATCATCTTAGGAGGAGAGTTGCCTCCTGGGCTTCCACTTAGAGGATGCAGCCCCATTCTCATCTCTTGCTTGAATAACGCCCATGTCTTTGCAGTCACAAGTTCTCCCATTCCCCTCATGCCTTCCCGCAGCCTCCCCACTAGCCAGCGTATCGTCCACCAATCATCCGCATTCATGTGGCTGAGTGCTAAGCGAAGATCATGCACAAGATACATGGTTAATGGTACTTTAGCATGAACTTCAATCTCATGCCTCGCCACATGCTTCAGAATCCAATCTCCATCCTACTCATTCAGTATACTGCTTCCCAAATTACCCTGCCCCCTTCCGTAAGGATGATGTATACCGGCCCTTGGCACAGAGAGACGGGCCTCCATAGCCACCTATTCCACCGCAGTGTGGAAGGCACCGAATTTGTCCATGGGCAGAAGGGGTGCACCTCCAAGAATCTGTCCTCGGAGCTCGACTACGTGGCAACGAACGTCCTGCTCTATTGGTGGATGGGTCAATCGAAGCTTCTTGGTAACCGTGGTGTGCACCCATTGTGCTCTTACCTCTGCTTCTAGGCCTACGACGTCCTTAGTGCCTGGCACTTCCTTGTCCTCGTCAAGGGTGACAATGCGTGACTGAAACAACTGTTCCAACTGCTTCATCTTGCCTCTGGTTCTGTCTTCTTCTTCAACTCTATATTCCTCCTCCTCACACTCTCCCTCCTTTATGCTTGCTCCATCTTCCCCACCAGTCTCCTTTTCACTTTCTTCAGTGCCATCCACTCCTTCTGTACCTCCCAATGTACCCGAACTGCCACGTCCTTGTGAACCTTGCCCACGTCTTTGGCTCCCTCCAGCTCCTGGCCCTCCATCCTCCTCATCCTGTGGAGGAATGCTATGGCAAGGCTCTTCCCACTCATGCTCTTCATAGCTCCTCTCCCCTTCCTCATCGCCTGATTGTTCTTCTCTCTCACTCGCTTCCCCTTTGTCCTCTTGCATCTCTTCTTCCCACACTGTCCGCCATCTTGCCTCTCGTTCCCCTTCCCCGTCTGAATCCTCGTGCCCATGCCAAACCATCCCTTCCGACTCCTCCCTCAACAATGCCCATGTCTCGGGTAACATCACACCATCCATTCCTTCCATTACTGTCCACAACTCATACAGAAGCTCATGGTATTCCTCTCCCTCCTCCACGTACAAGAACTCTCTCTAAGACTAGCACTAGTCTCAATTCCCTCTAAAGTTCTCTCAAACAAAACTGCTTGAGAAATCGTTTCCCTTCTCCGTCTTCCCATCTTGCAACAGTCTTCATTTCTTGTTTTTTTTGTCCTCCAAGCTTGAATTTAGTCCCGCAGCCCGCGTTGCTCCTTGGTCGGTAACTTTCCCAAAGCGCCTGTTGAACTCTTTCAAGCAAGTGTGACAAGAGGGCAGTTGTCTTATGGCGTAGTTATTTTTCCCCTTTGCTGAGTCGACGTCGTGAGGCCTCACAACCCACTTTCGTAAATGTGCACTTCATTTTTCCCCACTCGCCTTTCCTCCAAGCGAGATCCTCGGCCTCCATCCCAATAAAATTAACCACGGGCGACCTCGCGTCAAGTGGTTTTTCTCACAAGACACCTTTCACGCCTATTAAGAAGGTCCACTTTTTTTTTGTCCTCCTCTCTCACCGCCATTGTCCCACTAAAACTCGTGAGGCCATCCCCCTCTTGGTGACCTCAATCGCTTTTGTGACTCCGCTTCGCCACTTTCGCCTTTTTGAAATCCACTCCGTGAGTGCCCCTCTCACGACCATCCTCTCTTTTTTTAAAATCAAACAATAAATCTCCCTCACGGCACTCCCTTCTTTCCACAAGAATCGCAAAGCTCATTCCGCCTTGCATAAATTAGTCGCGACAGTCAAGAAGTCGATCACGACCCCGCTCGCGTCAAGAAACTCCAGCCCCACCCGTCGCCCCTGTCATTTCCGGACCGCACGCTACTTCCAGCTCTCCTTCGGCCCTCACGCCCACCATCATAGTGCAACTATGGGTCGCGCTTAACCCCTTTGTCACAATCTCCTTAAAATTCAAGCGACTGAATTGCCTCTCTCCCAATGCTGCCCCACTTGCGCGTCTTTGCGTACTCGCCTTCCTTTTGCCACATAAAATTATTGCTGGCTTCCCACTGTTACCCCTCATGCGCATTAATTTCTGCTTACCAAAATCCTTCCAAGCCGTCCTCTCCTTGCCGGCCCTCCTAGCGAGTTCACACCCGCCAATCTTGGTCGCGCACAATAGCTTCGCTTCCTCTTATGGTTCCGCGGCGCACAAATAAAATTCGCTCTCTTGCATCCTTCTCATGCCTCGGTGCCCGCCAAAACTCGCGCGCGAGACAATGCCGCGCTACCATCACGGTCACCTCGTGCTATCCCTCAAATGGCACGATGGATAGGCACGAAGTCTTGACCGGCCGGAATTTAACTTCCCCCTCACAAGCTTCCATGCGACGAACCCAAGTCGCTCTTTTGTTCCCTTCTCACCACTCACGTCCACACCGAACACGCGCGAGAGACAATGGCTTGCCACCATCACGTGCACCTCGCGCCACTTATGTGTTCCTCATAATTCCGGTGCGAAATGGGTGAGCAAAGTCCCTTTTACACCGCCACCACCGTCCTCATATGTCGGATCCGCCCAGCACTCGTAGCAAACACAATGCCCTGTCACCATTATGGTCACCTCGGTCAATTTTACATAACTTAGTCGTTTGAACTCGGATTTTGGCGCCGATAGGTATGTTCGATAGCTCTCGAGTATGCGCATCCCATGGAGTGGTGTCACGTAAAAATCTGCCAAGCCTTCACCAAGTTATGCCTCACCAAAGTTGCGTACCCCTAAAAACACAATGCCACGTCACTGTCATGGTCACCTCCGTACCCCGGCCATTACTTAGTCATTCGTGGTCGGAATTAAGCGCCGTAAATTGTGGTAGGAAGGCCTTGTTGAGACGCACACATGGAATTGTGCAAACTGAATTTTGGCACAAATTTTCATTGCTTAGTGCCCCACAAAAAGTCACGCCACCTTGCCCGAAACTCCCCAATTTTCCTCTCGTTGTTCCATCGAAAACTATTTTGCCACCGCCAATGATGCCGAAAAATTCTCTTGAGTCACATAATTTTTTAATCCACCTTTTTTTGGGTTACATCGGCGGTAGCTTCGTGACATCCACCACCAACCTGTGCCACGGTCCCACCACTGATACAGGCTTCAGAGGCGTCTTTAGGGTGAAGGTTGCCTTTGTAAAGACAAACTCTTGGTAAGAGAGCACGATGTTCCTCACTGTGCAGAGAATGCCTGTCCAATAGAAGTTAGCACTCACCATACCTTCTGTCCTTTCCACCATGCAGTGGCCCATCTTGTGAGAATTCATCACAATCTCCTCCTATTGCCGGATGTGAGATACTTGTCGTGCAGGGTACCTACATGTCGGTAAGTGCATGAGCTAATCCCCCTTGGCGGAGAATCTTTGAGCTCTTGCCAACGCTCGACGCTTCTCCTTGTCACCCCATGCTGAGATTGTATCTCCCTTCATTAGGAAGATAAGAAGGTTAACATCATAAATGATATCAACTGCCTTGTCCTCCTCCTCTTCCTGCCATGCGATGTCGAAGTGATGATCAAAACATTTTTGCTCTGGGTCCTAGTTTTGAAATCTGGTGAGAGGCTTATTGAAAACTGGTGACACCAAGATTGGTGCTGTCATGATTGCCTCTTTGAGCTATTCAAATGCGTACTAACACTCTCTCTTCCACTCAAACTGAACTTGTACCCTTGTCAATGCATGTAAGGATCTGGCAATCTTTGCAAAGCCCTTCACAAACCTCCGGTAGTAGCTTGCGAGTCTGAGGAAGCTACGCACCTCTATTGGGGTTGTTGATACTGGCATGTTGGCCATTGCCGGTACCTTCCCAGGATCTGCTACTATCTCCTCAGCTCCCATCACGTGGACCAAGTAAAACAGAATGTCTGGTCCCAAGCTACACTTAAACGCCTTCAAAACCAGCCCGGCTGCTTCCAGACGTGAAAACACTTGCTCCAAGTCGGAGATGTGGCTGTCCCAAACTTAGAGAAGATGATAATGTTGTCCAGGTAAGGTAAGACACAAGTGATGCCATGTAAGACCCTGTTGATGACGCGTTGAAAAGCCGTTGGTGCATTCTTCAGGCCACAAGGTAGCCTGGAAAACTCATAAAGCCCCTTGTTTATCACACATGATGTTCTCGCTATGCTCCCTGGGTCCATCCTGATTGCATGATACATTGCCTTTGCATCAAGAGTGCTGTATGCCATGCATCCACCCACAACATCAAGAATATCACCGATCGTGAGAAGCGGATACGCATCAGCCACTATCTCTTTATTCAATGCTTGATAGTCAATACAAACGCGGTAACCCCCATCCTTCTTTGGAACCATAACCATACAAAAGGCCCAAGGACTAGAGCTAGTCCTGACCACTCCCTGGTCCAACCATGCCTGAATCTCTTCTTCTTACACTTCTTTTTCTTTTACTGACATCTTGAAAGGTCGAGTGTCGATTGGTGCTGAGTCATCTGTGTCAATGACAAACTTCACACCACAATCCTCAATCTTCTCGGGCGTCGAGATGTGCGTGAAGCGTGTGCACAAGGCCCAGAGGTCGACTCTCTGTTGCTTTGTTAGCTTCAGAAAGACCGGAAACTACACAAAGGCATCATTGACCACCAGCTCAATCATGGAGATAGCCTATTTCTACTTCTGAACTCCAGCCTCTACCCTACCACACTCTTCCCTGTGTCCCTTGCCATCATCTTCATCATCCATCTCTCCCTCCACCAAGCCTACACTCAAGAAATTTTCAATCTCCCTGATATAAGGCCCCCTATCCTTCTCCAAATCTCCCTTGCAATGAGAAGTTCCTTCTCCTCCAAAAACCTCTACCACATGCTCAAAACCACCTTGACCCCTACTGCCTCCACCACCAGTGCCTCTCCCACTCCCACTGCTTCTCCGTCCACCTCCATGGTCTCAATATCCACATTCATCTCCTCATCCTCGTCCATCCAAGGAGCCATTTGTGGCACTAACATTGAGGATGATCCGAAGAATACAGCGAGACTGTTGTCCTTTGTGGGCCCATCTACACCACCTCCTCCAAAGGTCTTTCATGTGTCGGCACCCCCTAGATCACCCATACCTTGCAACCCCTCACAAAGCTGGCTGATGAAACAGGCAAGTGGTCAAGATTCCATGTAGTATTGGCTGTTCACCTCCCACTAGAGAGCTTGCTTGATGCTCTTTGTCAGTGGCAGTCCCATCCTCCGTTCGACCTCATACTGAGTAATGTGTTGCAAGAACTTGTCCCCACCCTGCCTATGCTCCATAAAGCACTCCTCCTTACCTTCTTCCACTCTAAGAAACGCTCGATCTGACGCAACTCTCCTTGTCTCGTCCCCCATTTCCCCCTCTCGGCTGTGAATCTCCATAGCCACTGTCTCTACTGTTGCATGAAAAGAACCCAACATGATCATAGACAGGATTGTGCGGTCCCCAAGGAGACGTTTCCTTAACTTTGCCGCATACCAACGAATACCCTCCTCACTCGTCAGACTTTTGCTGCGCAGTTCAGCTATGATAGTGTTGTAGATGCTTCCAAGTGTTGCTTCAATGCTCTCATCCTGACCTTGTATCTCATCCCCCCCTCACATACTCTCCTCCACTTCCTTCTACCTATCTGCTATCATCCCCGAATTCATCATGACTTGAAGCAGTACCTGTTGTGCTTGTGGAGTCTACTCCTCCCTTCATTCTTGTAACATCTTCCATCCCTCCTCCAGCACCAGGCCCTTCATCCTCATCTTTGTACATAGTGAAGGTATGGCATGTCTCATCCCATGACCCCAAGCCCTCTTCCATCTCATCTTTGCCCTGCTCCAATTCGTCATCAATTGCCAGTTCCCCTCTCCTGATAAAGTCAGCTTCCCCATCCATACTCACAAATTCAGCTGCCTCGTTAGCTTCATATGACTCTGCTGCTTCACTTGAAGAATATTCTATGGAAGATTCACCAATCTCCTCCACCAACCGGTCTGTGACGGCTATGAAATCCGCCCAAGGCTCCCAAGAGACAAGGCCCCCCATCCCTTGAAGTGCATTCATGAGGAGTTGAGCATGCGCGATATGGTTTATAATGGGTTGCTCATAGATGCAGCCTTTGAAAGGCGTCCCCACGTTGAAGTGGCAATGCATCATGTGGATGAGTTTCACCTCACTAAGTTCCAGCTTGTAGAGCATCCTTTAGCAATCAATAATGTTATCCTTTCCTTGCAACTCTCAAACTCCATCCTCCTCCACCTCCCAAGCCTGAACTCGACGTGATGAGGGCATATGTGCCCCTCTCCTCTGTTCCTACTATTGCTCCTTGATGTATATCACCTCCTCGGCTGTTGCAATGAAAGCACCCAAGCAGAACTCTTGATGCGGGTGTCCTCCCCCATGTCCACCACTCTTTGCTATCCATATTCCCTCAGTTTCTCATTACTGGAAAATGCATCATCCTGCAACTCCCACTTCATCTCATCATACTTCTAGCATACAAACTCGAGTGCATCTGCATACTGCCCTTCATGAGGCTACCTCCAGTCATAGGCTGCAGTATGCCTCTTCATGACATGGGTGAGATGACTTGCGAGATTGCTCTCCACCATGCTTGCCGGTCGAGGCCATGGGTGTAAACC
Source organism: Penium margaritaceum (assembly GCA_023375785.1). Classification (NCBI taxonomy): domain Eukaryota; kingdom Viridiplantae; phylum Streptophyta; class Zygnematophyceae; order Desmidiales; family Peniaceae; genus Penium; species Penium margaritaceum. The sequence goes on from SZWC01020215.1 coordinate 33,292, forward strand.
ACCTATTGTTCTCTTTGGAAACTGTCTACATGGTGGAGTCCTTGGCCAAAGAGTACAGTCCTCTGTGGATATTGCTTCCCCAATTGCTGCTTCACTTGTGCCAAATGGTATAGCCGACACATCACCCTCCTTGGATACCTTTTCACCATCCCCTGCTTCCCTCTCACCTTCCTCTACTCCCCTCTCATAATCTTGTACTTATCTCTCATTGTCCTATACTTCCCTCTCTTCATTTTTTGCTTCCATACTCTCCTCCTCTTTTGCTCTCTCCACTCTCCTTCCATCCCCTTTAGCTTCATTCTCTCTTGTTTCCTCTTCTCTTGTCTCTATCTCCTCTCCCACTTCATCCTCTCCTTCTGCTTCTCCTTCAATTTCTTCCTCATGACCCCCCTCGACACTCACATGAGCCTTTTTTTCCCCCTTGTCAAACACAACTACCGCCTCTCCACCCACAACCTCCTTGGCCATCTCCTCCCCATCCTCGTCCACTCCATCTGTTCCCCCCTCATAACTAGTTCCAAGGTCCACATCATCTCCCCATGGTATACCTTTATCAGACGCACCCTCTCTATTGCTCTCCGCCAACCATCCGCCCACAACCTTTAAGTGAGGTCGCACGTCGATGTCATTTTGCAGAACACTTGAGTCTCGTGCCACCATTGTTTCCCTGGATCCAGGTGACTCTGCTGAATTCCTCACCCGTGAGATGAGGGAGGTCAACGTGGTTGTTGTTACATCTTCCCCTTTCACATCACCAAGGTGATCCCTGATCCACCTTTCCACAAGGTAAACCCCCCTAACCTGCTGCTGCTAACCGCCTTCTGCAAATGTGGATTGCTCTTTTCATGTTGTGCTCCGCCCTCTTAAACTAGTAAGATTGGAAGTACCCAGGACTGCAATGTGCATAGTTGTAGAGCCACTGCAACTCTGGTTCAAGTTGCTCATCCACCGTTGGGTCGAGGTATGTATGGATACACTTCTTGTTAATTCTTTCCTCTCCTTTCTCGTTGACCTCTTCCTCCTCTGATCCCACTCTCACCATTACCATCTGCTCTGATGACCCACTATGCATCCTCTGTTCCCTGCGTGGTGTTGCTTGTCCTCCTGCACCACGCACCATTCATGACTCCCACATGGCCAATGATGTTGCGACAGAGAATGTGATCCTCTACGGCTGCTCAAGTGGAGGTCGCGCCTTGCGTCGCACAATGCCACACTCCAATAGTAGAGATGTCACTTCTATTGGAGACAATCGGAAGCAAAACTCCTTCTTGTCCTGGTCCATGACTGCCTTTGCAAGTAAAAGCCAGTCATTACCCAGAAGTAGGTCGAAGCTCATGGCTGCTTTCACCGCTACATCCACCTCCAACGTCAGCTCACCAATCCGGATGGGAACACCCTTGATCATGTCCCAAGGCTTGAACTCACCGCCATTGGACATCTAAAAGTGTACGTTGCTAAGCTCGACCACATCCAACAGCCCCAAGAGCCTCGCCACCATTTGGCATAGTGTCGTGGTGCTGGCCCCCGAGTATAAAATCCCTTTAAACTTGTGCGGGCCAATCCAAACAGAGGTAAATTATATGGAGAAGATAGGTGTCTTCCCCCCTACCACCATCGCCTCAACCACCATCCTCCTATCGTCCCCTGCTACCTTCTCCATAGAAATCGCCTCCTGAACATCTACAATTGTTGCTGCCACTTCTGTTGCGTCCTGATCAGCCCCCTCAGCAAGACCCTCAGAAACCCGCTTCTTTCCTTTATCCTCAGCTTCTCCCCTCAGTCCCTCCTCTCCAACTACTACTGTTGAGATTACTACCGGTGGTACTTGTACTACTTCTTGCCCTCCTCCTCCACCAGCTCCATCACCCACAAATAACTTCACCAGTTCCTCTCATACAGCAGGACAGTCGTGGATGTAATTTCACAAGCTCACCTTCACTCGTGTCGTCTTCATCTGCTCCAGCAGTGATACCTTGTGCATCACAGCTGCACCTCCCTTGTATGGCCTTCGATCGTTTCTCGCCTGACGGTCGTGAAGTGGATGAGGCGTCCCCTGTTGCACTCGACTGCCCTGGATGGCCCTTGCCTCCTTCTAGGTGAAGGGAATGTCTGCCCTCCGTGTCTTGGTTGGAAGCTGATTCCTCTGCATGGCTAGGTAGGAAGGCTCGGCTGCTCCAACCTTCATAACTGCTGAAGATGATGATGTTGTTGTTATTTGTGTTGTTTTTAGTGTAGGTGCCCCTATGCCATACGAATTTGGCCACACCCCCTGTGCCTCATGTGCTGCTATTGTAGTGGCTGCTATGGTAGCTATTGGGCCTCCTAGACGTCCAATGATACGTGCTGCTGCTGAAGGTTCCTCTGCTCTTACGTAGTGAGAAGCACGCCCATGCGGCACACCTGCACCAGTAGGTGTAAGCCCCGCGATAATGTGCGCAACTGGTGACATTTCTTAAGCTACTTCATAGTTGGCTGGTGGCGGCTAGGTAACTCCTAGACAGAAGCGTGCTATGTGGCATTCCTTTCTACACTTGTAGCACACTGGGAGCCTTTGGTATGGAGGGGACCCACCAAGCAGTGAAGGTCGTCCCGGTTTCACCGGAGCCGTTGGTCCCAATTACTCCACTTGTGGGAGTTAGAGTCGCATCTTCTCCACTTCTTTTGTGAGTCGCCGCATCTCCTCCCATGTCAGCTGTTGCTGTTCCTGCTGTTGAATTGAGTACTTTTGCATATATTTCTGTTGTTGTGTCTGTTGCTCTTGCTGTTGTGGATGAATAATCCCAACCCTTGCTTGTTCTGGTATGTATATTGATGATTGCACATTCAGATACGATCCATGTTGCCTTCGACTTGGCAACTTTGGGGCAAAAGTCGAAGTCGCCAAGTCAACCTATGTCGACTTGGAGTCGACTTTGACTTTAACCATTAACAGTCACCGGATCACAAGCCGTCGAATAATGGGTGGGCCTTTTGGAATGGGAAAAAAAGGCGATTATTCAGGTCAGCGAGCGTGTTTGGATCCAACAATTTCAACGTGACAAGTCCACCCACCAAAGCGGCCGCCGACACAAAATGGATGTGATGCATCCATGCGTGAATTTGGCAACATATACCATTAGATTCTGACAGAAGGGTAAGTAAATCAGTCCCTCATTGGGCAATGCAGCAAGCACTCTTGATTGACGAATGAAATGTCACCGAACAGGTGGTCATCTGACCACCTGGGATTAATGTAGGCAGATCATTTGCATGATATCTGGAGGCATGGGTAGTTCAATGTACCCAGACCGTGCCACCTGTCAATGGCACGGTCGGCTCGCACAGAATTGCCCCATCCCAACGGACATCGGATTCCTCCCATAACACAGAGAACGCAAACCCTAAACTGCCATTTTTCAGGCGAGGCAAGCCATAGTTGCCTCGCCCAACGCCATGGCAAGAAACCAGTCTGCATCTGTGGTTGCTGCTGTTCATGGTGCTGCAGCCAACAGCACCGTCACCACTGTCCAACCCCTCCTGGGGGAGCTCCTGACAAAATCTCTATCCAAGTACTACAAGTCACACCCAACTGCAAGCGGCTACCCAGGTTTTTGGTGTGGTGGTTGCGGCAAGAAGTACTCTGGAGGAAGCGATCGCATGAGGGGACATTATGGTGCTATTGTGGGCAACATCGCGAAGTGCAAGTCACCGCCTCCAGGCGCACATCCTTTGCTCGGCCTACCTGCTCTGCCACTACCAAGTGAGGGCTTTAGTGGTGCAGACTCCACCCTCTTCAATGGGTAGTGCGAGTCATGGGGTACCAAGGGCCGACCTGTCAACTGGGCTCAGCTCATTGCTGAGCGCCAGCGCAAGCAAGCAAGGCAAGCCGCTGGAATCTTTGGCAGTGAAGATGAAGATGATTGTCGTAACTGCACTACCACAGGTGCTCCCAGCAACCCAACCGTCTCCCACTTACGCAGCGGTCCAGCTGTCTCCCCGCAGTCCCTCAACTGCAGCCGGCAAACAAGCGTGACCACCTCAACAACCGAGCAAACAAGGAGTGCCAAAAGGCAATGGTGAAGGTGATGGCAACCGTAGCCGTTCCCATTTCCTTCTGCTGTCAGCGAGCCATGTTGGAGGTCATCGACTGCGCTCGCCGCACCACATCCAGCTTCACGCTTCCATCCCGCGACACTATGGTTGATACCCTTCTGCCTGAGCTCGATAACGAGCTCGCCGACATGGAGCAGCCCCTGCGTGCACGTTGGGACATCTACGGTGTAACGCTTGGGGTGGATGAGTGGTCTGACATACACATCAGGCCCCTCTACTCAGCCATGGCTACAAATGTAGAGGGTACAGTGCATCTCTTTTCTCGCGATGCTACAGAAGTCGTGCGTGATGCCAACCATGTTGCTTCGGTCATTGACTTGGCCATCAATGAGGTTGGAGCAGAGAAGGTGACCATGGTGATCACCGACAATGCTTCCACCAACTTGAAAGCTTGTAAGGCCTTGCACACCAAGTATCCCAATGTCTTTTTCATTGGATGAGTGGCCCACAGCCTTGACCTGGTTCTCAAGGACATTATAAATACTGAGTGCGGTACTACCCTGATTGCAAAGTGTGACAAGATTGTGTCCTTCATGCGGAACAAGGACATACTTCGCTCGTGGATGAAGGAGGAGGGAGGGGGGAAGGTGCTACTTCCATCATGTGCCACCCGCTTTGGATCTGTACATCGTATGCTGAAGCGCCTCATCGTCATGCAGCCCATCCTCGAGAATATGGTGAACAGTCCCAAGTGGCAGCAGATTGGAGGTGCTGGCCGTGATGTTGGATTTTGTGGTAGGAAGAAGGCTGTCCAGCATCTTGTCCGCTAGTGTGTACTCTAGATGCAGGTCAAGGCGCTCGTCAAACTGATGACGCTGATTCTTGTCGCTCTGCGCAAGGCTGACGCTGCAGGTGGGACCTCTGGTATCATCTATGAAGCTCTTCTTGATGCAACAGAGTAGCTGCGCACTCTTGGCGTGGTACGTGGCCGCCGTCGTGCTGCTATGAACCCCACGTGGATGAAGTTTGCCATGGAGAGGCTTGAGAAATGTGGACTAAGCAAATGAACTGTCTAGTCTTTGCTGTTGCACGCTGCATTCATCCGCACCATTTTGGCCATAAATTTGATGCTGATGAGAAGACAGTGGAGGCTTGGAATCAGGTGTTGGCTGCAATTGTGCCTGAGAGTGAGCAGGTGGCATTGGAGGAGCAGTTGGACTATTTCACCAATGGCCGACTGACGGTGGAGGTGGATCTGGATCGTCTGAAGGATGTAGAGAGGGCGAAGGGTGCAGTGGCCAAGTTCGTGGCTGGAGAAGTTGTTGCATTCCGCTGGCACGCCCGCCACATGACCCAGATGAGTGTCTTGCGGAATCTAGCGATGAAGGTGTTGGCGCAGCCGTGCACCTCGTCAGAGAACGAACGGGTGTTTTCCAAACAAAAGCTGATCTAGACAGCTCACAGGAATAGGCTGAAGACGTCGATGCTTGAGATGTTGGTGAGGGTGAATGTCAGGCTGATCCGGATGTATGGGAGGGTAAAGCCAAAGACCCTTGCTGCATTGCTGAAGGATGTAGAAGATGAAGATGCAGCACAGAGTGGAAGTGACACGGACAATGAAGTGGAGCATGGTAAGGATTCAGAGGGAGATTGGGATGCTGACATTGCTGGTGTTGATGATGATGAGTCGGGTGAAGGTAGATACAGGGCAGAGAAGGAGGTTGGAGAAGATGAAGAGGAGTTTGTGGATGAGGATAGTGATGACGAGGGTGGTAGTGAGAACAAAGATGCCATGGAAGATGTGGGTGATGAGGAGGAAGGAGAGGATGGAGGTGACTGTGATGGGAGTGCAGCTGGGGATGTTGAGGAGGTTTCAAGGATCCTACGCCTAGGTGTTAGGAAGCGTTCTAAGGTGTCAGGAAGCGTTCTGAGGTAGAGATTCCACTTCCTCAGGATGCAACAGTTGTAGTTGCAACACCATCCACTGGCCACCCCACAGGTACTAGAAATTCAGGTTCAACTGCAACAACTCGTCCATCAAAGAGTGCTGAGCATGCTTCTGGGGTGACAACTGCATCTGCTGAAAAGTCACCTACTCGTCCAAAGAGGATTTGTGCTCGTCGTGGATAGTTAGTGTGATTGAAGTACAGATTTCAATGTGTGATGAGATTTTGACACTTTGTTGAATGGAAACATGTTTGCAATCTTCCATGTCTAGCTTCCATTGCAGTTCTAATATTCCATTGCAATGTTTGGTCCCTCACAAAATATAAGTCCAAGTAACCATGCAAAGGTGTGCTCCATACTTGATATGAGCTTCAGACTCCAAAGGTGTATGTCCAAAGTAATTGTCAATGAATGTGAGAAGATGACCCATTTATAACTAAGTAATGTACTTTATGACTGACATGCTAAAATCAAGGCAAAGCACTCAGTCATATGATTGAACTGTGATAAGAAGGAAGTTCATAGCTTAAATTTGTGGAAAACGTGAAATCACAGTTTGAAAATATGAATCCCACATGCAGACTTGTACTTTCTAGCATGTTGTGCATGGACCGACTTCTGACTTGGACAGTAAAGCACCAAATTTCGACTTTTAACTTTCGACTTGGGTGCCGAATTCGTCTTAGGGAAGGCAACATGGGCTACGATGGCCCGTTCAGTTGATAATTGCATAGTCCACCTGTGTCATACTCATGCCACTCCACAGCACTGACACAAGCTCCAAGGTGCATGGCTGCGTTAGAATGAATGCATATCTGGTGACAGGATCAAGCACCGCAAGGAAATGATCCACCATGTTTGTTCTGGGTAGGTCGGTAATGTTGAAACTGTTGAAAATTTGCCCCTCCGCATGCCCAAGTGGGGCGCAAGGAGGCGCCGATGAGCTGCCAGAAATTCGTAACTCTGCTCCGGTAGATCTGGCGACTCGAGGATTGCTCCGATCCTAAAATGGATGATTGCCCATTAACGTTGACGAGTCACTGAATCCGGTGGAAGTTGTTTCACTAGAATCGGACAAGTATCGAGGGAGATATGGCCTTCTAAAGTTGGGGTGTGCGCAGCGTTTCTGGGAGCCTTCTGCGACTCGAAATCCGGTGGATAATCGACCGATTGAGTAATAAAAAAACCATCTGGAGAAATTGCTCCGGAAGGCCTGCCGAGGCGTCCGGTGGATAATCCACCTGATCAGGTGGATCATCCACCGGATCCAGTAGTGTAGGTTGTTACTGAGGGACTTAGCCAAAATCATGGCTTGGCATCCAAAACTCAGTAATACGTTTTGTTACTCGAGGACTTGGTCAAAATTCTGACTGCAGGTCCGCGGACAGGTTTCAAACCTCATCACACCCCATCACCAAACTCGACCCAAAAATGGGTAGGGTGCATGGAAACAGTGCAGGAGACCCCTACACCACGTGCAAGAGGACCTGCGCCTTGGGAAAGGCGCTTCGCACGTGAAAGAAGGCGCCACGGCGTGTGCGCGCCATGGAGGCGTTAGGCGTTTCTGTGGTGGGTGAGACCTGCGCTTCGAAAAGCATAACTTGGACTATGCTTGGCCGAATCACGCACAGTTTGATGCGTTGGAAAGCTCATGACTATCCCTATTAATGTTGTAATCATGTCTATGTTAAAACACTAACACAAATTGCCGTTATTCCCTTCACAAACTGGCTGTCTCTAAATTCCTGCTCACATAGCGTGAGGCGACCAGAAAGCTGACGCTCAGTCTCACATTCGCCCAAAACAGTAGACAAGAACCACTAGAGACGATCAGACAAATTTCGGTACTGCACCACGTGGATTTCATCCTAACAAAAGGGTTATGGGCCCACGGGTCTGATAGCCTCCATCGTTCACGTCTTCCGCAGCGTACGGGATCGTCAACTTGGACGTAGCCGTGAAGTTCTGAGAATCCGTCGGAGTAGCAGCTGCGCACATGGCGCAGAAGGAGACGCAGCCCATCGAGAAGTATGCAGACGGCCCAGGCTTTGGACTATGGAGGTGGCACTTCAAGTTTCACCTCGCGCATAAGGGGCTGTTTGAGGTCATGATGGGAATGGAAGTCCTTGACCAAGCGACGGCGACGGAAGCGCAGAAGGAGGCCTTCGTAGATATAGATATAGATATAGATATAGATATAGATATAGATATAGATATAGATATAGATATAGATATAGATATAGATATAGATATAGATATAGATATAGATATAGATATAGATATGGATATAGATATAGATATAGATATAGATATATATATAGATATAGATATAGATATAGATATAGATATAGGTATAGATATAGATATAGATATAGATATAGA